>CM059876.1:24546753-24855356 GCA_030490815.1 Acer saccharum
CTAATTATCAACCTTACAGCTTGATAAGAAAAACACTAAGATTAGAGAAATTAGTAAAAACCTTACCAAGCAAGATGTGTTGTTGAAAACCCATGTATGGATGCATCCTATATGGTCATAGATGATGCAAAATGAATCTTTGATGTACAACGAAAATACTTTGAGTGATAAAGGAGAGTTCTTTGTAAATTTTTCTCACTTGAAAAATATCCTAAGTGAAAAATCAGTTTTTGGACTCTTTAACTCGACCTAAAGATGAAGGGGCATATATTTAGGGTGCCAAAATGAAACCAGGTCATTTTGGAATAGTACCCATAAAACGGGCAGTTATACGCCCTTGCCCGCCGAACAGGGGCGCAGAATTACAATCAGACCCACTGGTCTGATTTCTATGGCCATGTTATGCGGCCCTTTAATGCCGAACCAAAGGCGCCGAAAAGACATTAGATCAATTGGTCTTAATTTGGCGGCCAGATTCTACGGTTACCGACCGCCGAATTAGAGTGCCGAATTCCCCTTGACTTTGCATCATAATGTCTAAACATGACATGGCATTTCAATGAATAAGATGCAAACGATTAAACATGCATGAAGAGAATTCATGCTTTGCATCCTAATGCCTAAACATGTCATGACATTTTAATGAACAAGATGCAATCAATTAAACATGCATGAAGAGATATTCAAGAACATGAATGCACACATATAAAAATACACAACATACAAGTATTAGAGATATGCATGAGTTATGAGTGTGTGCAACCAGATCTCTTCAAAGCAAGTAAACACAATAATATACCTTTTTGTGCTTCTTCTCTTGAGGTCTTGAGAGGGCCTTGGTTGTGCTAATCACCAACCATCAAAAGCCTAAGCTACGCTTACATCAAACCCCACATGTGGTTTGTTATCAAAATAAGCGAATCAAACTTGAGGAACTTACATACTGTATCAGGTCCAACGGATCTGATAAAAAGCTCTGGAAGAGCTATGATATTATTATCAAACAATATTAAATTTTGTATTAATGATACTTTATATCATTCAAGCAGAACATAAAGAAATATGATTAGATCAAAAACATAACTTTATTAATGTCATATTAAGACTATGAATAATAAGAGTGTTTAATATCTGTGCATGATTCAGGCAAGAAACTCATTATAGAAAAGTTGTGTGCTTTATCATCCGGATCAAATTATACAGTTATAAACTATAAATTCTCAGATCCAAAAATACTTATGTTTTAACATGATAGTTTTGGTCATCAAGGATTTACAATGATGCGTATAATCATCAAAAATTATAGACATTAATTAAAGAGCCATGAGATTCTTTAATTCCATAATAATATATGCACTGCATATTCACAAATAGAGACTAGTAATAAAATCATCTCATTATATAATTGGTTTTGAATCCCCGTCATGCAAAGGGATATATGTGGCCATATTCATCTACCAAATGAACCGTTTCATTATTTTATGGTTCTAATTAATGCATCTACGAGATGGTCACATGTTTATTAATTATCAAACATCTCCATATTACTTGCACATATTATTCATTTTTCAGGCATATTAACTTGATTGAACTTACAAGATATTTGATAAATATTGCAAAGCAATTAGGATTGATGTTCAATGTCTAGTTTATTGAAATACTCATAATCATAATGGATCAGGGGAATCACTTATCAAACATCTCTAGGTAATTACAAGAACTTTATTATTTCGATATAGTTACCAATTTTTATATGGGACATTCTATATTATATGTTGATGCATTCATCTATTACTCACTACTTATCATCATCATTTACCATTACAACTTGTAATTGGTCATTGACTTGCTCACATTTTAAAGATATTTGATTGTATAGTATATCTCCTTATTGCATCTTTAGCATGATCTAAGATAAGAATTCTATATCATTATGAGATTAATATTGATTTTGATTAATCTTTCAATTAGATCATTTAAACTTCTGATAGTTTATATTTTTACACGCAATCTGTATATTATTATATTGACTAAATTCTAAATGGAAAGTTTCTCTAGAAGAGAACGGTAAATGAAAAGTTACTCTTACACAAAATAGAGATACCAGTTCGGTTCTCTCTCTATATATAAATGTGTCTCATTTCAATCTTCGTATCGCTCAAATACGAAAGATAAATGATCATCAAATAATCATTAATTTGTTACCTGATATATTAAAGGTAACAAGATTTTATAAGTTGCCATCTCATAAATCCCAGCTGGGTGATTGTTCTTGAAGAACGATCAGAGAAAAGGGCAATAAATAAATCATCTAATGCATATTATAAGCTTGTGAACCTTTTTGAAAGGTATTGTTATTGAGATCCAAAAAGTAAACAAAACTCAAGTTATAAATAAATCCACTTTTTATAAATCAACTCTATAAGAGTCTGATATATCTAAAGAGACACAAGTCTATGAAATGGCTAAATCCATTAAAATGGGAGAAATCTCAACAGAGATACAAGAATACAGAAATTGAGAGAATTTCTATAAATCATACAAGTCTATGGAATGACTAAATCCATTAAAATGGAAGAAATCTTAACAGAGATACAAGATTATAGAAATTGAGAGAAATTCTATAAATCACACAAGTCTATGAAATGGCTAAATCTGTTGAAATGAAAGAAATCTCAATAGAGATACAAGAATATAGAAATTGAGATAAATTCTATAAATCACACAAGTCTATGAAATGACTAAATCCATTGAAATGGAAGTAATCTCAACAAAGATACAAGAATATAGAAATTGAGATAAATTCTATAAATCACACAAGTCTATGAAATGACTAAATCCATTGAAATGGAAGTAATCTCAACAAAGATACAAGAATATAGAAATTGAGAAAATTTCTATAAATCATATGAAAGAAATATGGAATCATAAAGAAACAATCATTGATAATGTATTTTTATACACAATAGCGTTACTGAAATTATAAATGATAATTATGATATTCATAATATCAATGATTGTATAAAAAAGGCATGATTGGCCTAAATGAAAAGAAGCAATTCAAGAAGAATTGACTTCATATGCCAAACATAAAATATTTAGACCAATAGTACTCTAGACATATGGAGATGTCAAACTAGTTTTATACTAATGGGTCTTATCTGGAAACATAATTAGAAAAACAAGATTGTGAGATATGAGGCACGACTTGTAGTACAAGATTTCTCTTAGAAACTTGGTGTTCACTAGTGATGAATATGATTACGTTCCGAATTTTTGATAAATTTGGTGCCTTTAAAAGACTTGAAATACGTCTTCTAGACGTAGTAATCATTTATCTATATGATTCACTCAATGCAGATATTTATAATCCCGGAAGGATTTAAAATGCTAGAAGCATGTAAATCGAGATCTCGTAATCTGTATTTGATAAACATACAAAAATCCTTATATGGATTAAAAACAATATGAACGGATGTAGTGTAACTATCTCAATGAATATCCGATAAGATAAGGTTATAATAATCATATTATATGGATATTAAAACGGAATGCTTGTCCATCAATCAGAATATGTTGAAAAAATTATAAAAATATCTCATATGGATATTACTCATCAATTAAGTAAACATATGGCTGTTAGAATTCTTGATCCTAAGAAAGATCCATTTCAACCAATAGAAAATAACGCTTCATAAAGCAGGTCTTTGCCTATATGAAAGGAATACGTTCTCAAGGTGTGTTTAATATATAGCTAGAAGGGGGGGGGGGGGGGGGGGGGGGGGGTGAATAGATTTTAGCTAATTATTACCCAATTTTCGCGTGCATGTCAATTTTACGAAAATACCCCTAGCAAGTCAAATATACATACAAGTGTAATAAGATACGAAAATAATAAATGACACTTGATGTTTACATGGAAACCCAACCACTGGGAAAAACCACGGGCTGTTTAGTGCGCCACACTCGGACCTCGAAATCCACTAATTGAAATGGAGTTTACAACCTATGTAGACCTCGTCTAACACTCCGGTCAATAACCCCCCACTTCTACCGCGCGGGCCTTTAAAAGTGGCTCTAGTCCAATTGCTTATGTGACCACCTGTTCCCGGTGTCCGACCTAATCCCGGTCAATCACACAAGACTTCAATCTCTCAAAAGAGATGCACAACCCTATGTGAATATGTATGAATATTCAATTAACAAACAAGGCTATGGAACCTTAGATGCTTATCTAGGATGATGATATATTCAATTTAAATCAATCCTAGATATGAAAATAGCTATATGTCATGGCATACAACTTTAGCTAAGTAAAGGATAACCAATCCTAGATACAAAGCTATCACAAAATACCCACAAACATTCAAAAGATTAACTAGTTGATTAAAAAACAATCTATCAACCTAGTTATAAATAAATCACACAAGAATGTTTATGGCATAGCTTTTAGGCAATAATGACCTAATCAATTAAGCTATCAAAAATAATCTCAATCATATAATGAGATTAATTAGCTAGATATAAAATAGGTATGAAAACCTAGCTAACATAAATAACCCAATCAACACATAATCTCAATCATGTATGTAGAAATTAATCTAAACACATACAAGTAATAAATGAGATAAAATTGATAAGTAGAAACACTAATTATGTAAGATAAAAGTGTTCAACAAATCATACCATGTGTGTTGAAGAAGACCCATGCATTAGCACATGCTAGATGAACCTAGATGATGCCTAGATGATGATTTGTGCATGTGGGAATGGGTTTAGAGAGATATAGATGTAATCTTTAAGCGTTTTCTCTCAAGTCTCTCTTTCTCTCTCAAGAATAAGGAGCCTCTCTCTCTAGGGTTTGATTTTGTGGCTCTACCCTCAAAATGATGAGAAAGATATGTATTTATAATGCCCAAATGAAACTATGTCGTTTTGGAATAAATGGAAAAATTATGGGCATTTTCGCGGTACTCGCGTCAGTGCAGCGACTCAATATTCGAGCGCTTCGACACATGACCAAACGATATCGAAACCTTTCATATGATATATCGTTGGAAAGGTATGGATGTCTACTTTCTACTATTTTTTACAGAATGGAATTTTGATGTCTGTAGAAAAATTTATGGTCAATTGAGTGACCAAAGGTTAGAAACGGACAACAACAGAGTTGCCCTGTTTTGGTTGTAACTTTGGAGATTTTAAAACCAATCCAAACGGTCATGAAATATTACGAATAATATACCGTTGGAAAGGTATGGGTGTCTAGTTTGTACAGAAATTTTCAAAACTCATTTTGAAGCTTTGTGTAAAAAGTTATGGTCACAAGACCATGCAAAGGTCCGTTTTGAAAACACTTAAAACATTGAAATCCAATCTTTTAAAACTAGACACCTTACTCCAATCAACCAAACCAAAACTACCACTTATCCAAGAGAAGAATGAGACCTTCTCAAGTGGTCAACCATCGCGCTAAGACATGCACACTATCGTGCAAGCGTGGACGTTTCCGATCACATAAACGGAAACGAATTACACCACACTTAAGACTAATCATGAAGTGCAAGTGTGGGTATTGAATGCATCCTAATGCCTAACATGTTATGGCATTATCATTGAATAAGATGCACTCAATTTAATGCAAGAAGAGATATTGAATAATCAATAAAGCACAATGCACACAAAATATAAACACAACATTCAAGAATAAGAGTTATGCATGTTGTGTGTGTGTGCAACTATATCTCTTCAAGGCAAAGTAAGTACAAGATATATACCTTTGGTGCTTGTCCTCTTGAGGTCTTGGAAAGGGTCTTTGATCTTCAACTAATCACCTAGACTACCCTTACAACCAAACCCCAACATGTGGTTTGCCCACGAAATAAGCCAATCAACTAAAGGGAATCCTTACAATCTCCCCCTTTGGCTATTTCGTGACAAAACCACCACTCACAATGATTCCTCACAACAAAATAGAAACTACGGGTCTATAATGATATTCTACAATACAAAGAGATAAGATAAAATAATCTTGAAGTCTTCAATCTCTTGTACAATAATCAATCCCTGAAAAACAAAGTTTCTATACTTTCCAATATAAGAAAAGGTGAGATGAATCAAGTGAGATAAAACAAGCATTTGCATTTAAGAATTTAAGCACAACATCATGCAATGTATGTAATGTGCAAATGCTCCCCCTCAAAGGGTTACTCCCCCTCAATTAGTATTCTCCCCAACCTGCACAATTACTACTACAATTTGCAACTCCCTTTACCACAACCTACTCCCCCTTTTTGTCATGATATAGACAAAGGAGTAGTCCCTCAACCGGGTCACTCAAGGCAAAGAGAGATAGTAGCATTCTAGATATTTGCATAATCAATATAAGTCACTTTATGCAATCTCAATTAATTGGAGAGAAACAAGGAGATTTATTTAAAGAAAATGTGTGAATCAAAAAATGCTTTGCATACAAGACATGTAGCATTTAAGTCCAAAATACCATGGTATTTGGCAAAGCAAATGACAAAGGTTTTTAATAAGAATTCAAACCAATTTCACCAATGTCATGAGAGAAGCAAGGATATAGGTTTTCATTAATTTCAATTTAAGAACAACTGTATCCAACTTTATAAGCCAAACATGTCATGAGCGACTTTGCACCCTACTTGATTTTTCCGGATAAGATATCCGTATGATAGTAGACATGTTCAACCAATAAAGAAAGAGAGACATTTGGATTTTAAAATCCTTTGAACAGATACAAGATCCTTTATTCATTGAGTCTCATAAGCTTTTTCACACAAATTTTGCATTTAACAATTGCAATCATCAAAACATGCTTTTCAAGATTAACATTTAGCATGTCATTTAGCAATCATCATGTCATAGAGATCATTATAGGTCATTCAAATTATATCCTATGTAAATATCTCCTAGTCCAAAAATGCATGTTTGAACATAAATATGACATGGATTGCGATACAAGCATTGATCACACTTATTGAATAGAAAATATATATACATAGTGTAACCAAGTTTACTCAAGCAACAAAAAGAGAAGCATAAGATATTTCAAATTTTTTGCACGTGACAAGAATGCAAAATAGCTCTCTTTGCTTAAGATCCCCATATGGGGTCAATTTTCCATACCTCTTCAAAGAAGGGCATGAGGTCCTATGGACCTACCAAGTCCTTTGGACTTAGTTGAACCTATTTGAGACTTGTTAGTCTCGTAGCAAGTGGGTTCATTCTTTTTAATCCACATAGATGTCTCAATTACATTTCTAGTGGTCATAGGTTCTAGAGTTATAGATGTCAAAGGATCATGCATCTTAGCTCTAGCCTTTTTCTTTTCAATCATGCATTAAAATCTACATATTTTAATGTAATGCAAGCAACTTGGTCTAACATGACCATCAATACCACACAAATGACAAGAGGAGATAAGGTAAGGAATTATACCATTCCCTTGAGCATGCAAAGGTGCTTTCCCTTGTCGTTGTGGTTGTCTTGGTAGTTGGATAGGATCTCTCCTCCTTTGTTGATGACCAAGACAATGTTGCTTGCTCGGTTGAGCTTGCATGATTGAGCACTTCCCTTTTAGGATCGTAGGTTGAGGGAAGTTAGCCTTCTTGGTTGGTTAGACTAAGATTGAGGAAGGCTTGGGCTTGAAGCTCTTTGGTGATGTGAGCAACGCCTTTTCATCTTCGTCTCCTCTCTCACCTTAGAGGGACATCTCCTCATCGGAGTCATTTTCTTCTCTCTCAAATTCACTCATAGTGTTTGCGTTGAATGAATGCAAATGAGAAGAATACAAAATGTATGAAATCAATCAAATACATACAAAATGCAAAACACACCAAAAATGAGCAAAGGATCACCTAAGTATATCTAGGAACCCGCTCTGATACCAATTGAAAGGAATACGTTCTCAAGGTGTGTTTAATATATAGCTAGAGGGGGGGGGGGGGGGGGGGGGGGTGAATAGATTTTAGCTAATTATTACCCAATTTTCGCGTGCATGTCAATTTTACGAAAATACCCCTAGCAAGTCAAATATACATACAAGTGTAATAAGATGCGGAAATAATAAATGACACTTGATGTTTACGTGGAAACCCAACCACTGGGAAAAACCACGGGTTGTTTAGTGCGCCACACTTGGACCTCGAAATCCACTAATTGAAATGAAGTTTACAACCTATGTAGACCTTGTCTAACACTCCGGTCAATAACCCCCCACTTCTATCGCGCGGGCCTTTAAAAGTGGCTCTAGTCCAATTGCTTATGTGACCACCTGTTCCCGGTGTCCGACCTAATCCCGGTTAATCACACAAGACTTCAATCTCTCAAAAGAGATGCACAACCCTATGTGAATATGTATGAATATTCAATTAACAAACAAGGCTAGAGAACCTTAGATGCTTATCTAGGATGATGATATATTCAATTTAAATCAATCCTAGATATGAAAATAGCTATATGTCATGGCATACAACTTTAGCTAAGTAAAGGATAACCAATCCTAGATACAAAGCTATCACAAAAAACCCACAAACATTCAAAAGATTAACTAGTTGATTAAAAAACAATCTATCAACCTAGTTATAAATAAATCACACAAGAATGTTTATGGCATAGCTTTTAGGCAATAATGACCTAATCAATTAAGCTATCAAAAATAATCTCAATCATATAATGAGATTAATTAGCTAGATATAAAATAGGCATGAAAACCTAGCTAACATAAATAACCCAATCAACACATAATCTCAATCATGTATATAGAAATTAATCTAAACACATACAAGTAATAAATGAGATAAAATTGATAAGTAGAAACACTAATTATGTAAGATAAAAGTGTTCAACAAATCATACCATGTGTGTTGAAGAAGACCCATGCATTAGCACATGCTAGATGAACCTAGATGATGCCTAGATGATGATTTGTGCATGTGGGAATGGGTTTAGAGAGATATAGATGTAATCTTTAAGCTTTTTCTCTCAAGTCTCTCTTTCTCTCTCAAGAATAAGGAGCCTCTCTCTCTAGGGTTTGATTTTGTGGCTCTACCCTCAAAATGATGAGAAAGATATGTATTTATAATGCCCAAATGAAACTATGTCGTTTTGGAATAAATGGAAAAATTATGGGCATTTTCGCGGTACTCGCGTCAGTGCAGCGACTCAATATTCGAGCGCTTCGAAACATGACCAAACGATATCGAAACCTTTCATATGATATATCGTTGGAAAGGTATGGATGTCTACTTTCTACTAGTTTTTACAGAATGGAATTTGGATGTCTGTAGAAAAATTTATGGTCAATTGAGTGACCAAAGGTCAGAAACGGACAACAACAGAGTTGCCCTGTTTTGGTTGTAACTTTGGAGATTTTAAAACCAATCCAAACGGTCATGAAATATTACGAATAATATACCGTTGGAAAGGTATGGGTGTCTAGTTTGTACAGAAATTTTCAAAACTCATTTTGAAGCTTTGTGTAAAAAGTTATGGTCACAAGACCATGCAAAGGTCCGTTTTGAAAACACTTAAAACATTGAAATCCAATCTTTTAAAACTAGACACCTTACTCCAATCAACCAAACCAAAACTACCACTTATCCAAGAGAAGAATGAGACATTCTCAAGTGGTCAACCATCGCGCTAAGACATGCACACTATCGTGCAAGCGTGGACGTTTCCGATCACATAAACGGAAACGAATTACACCACACTTAAGACTAATCATGAAGTGCAAGTGTGGGTATTGAATGCATCCTAATGCCTAACATGTTATGGCATTATCATTGAATAAGATGCACTCAATTTAATGCAAGAAGAGATATTGAATAATCAATAAAGCACAATGCACACAAAATATAAACACAACATTCAAGAATAAGAGTTATGCATGTTGTGTGTGTGTGCAACTATATCTCTTCAAGGCAAAGTAAGCACAAGATATATACCTTTGGTGCTTGTCCTCTTGAGGTCTTGGAAAGGGTCTTTGATCTTCAACTAATCACCTAGACTACCCTTACAACCAAACCCCAACATGTGGTTTGCCCACGAAATAAGCCAATCAACTAAAGGGAATCCTTACATTATATTCCCTCTAATCATTTATGATGTTATTTCATTTCATGAAATAAACATATGTATACCCCAGCTTAACAATCTAGAAGATTGCTTTAAAAGAATTTTTATCAAGGGGAGCGTCCCATCAGGGGGAGCATATCAAACGAAGTATATAAGTTATTTTAGGGCATATTCGCATTGTACTCTTTTTCCTTCCAATCAGGTTTTGTCCCATTGGGTTTTCATGATAAAGGTTTTTAATGAAGCAATTCTCTAAGCACACCCAAAAATCATTTGATCCATAAAGATCATCATAAATATTAAATTGATCCAATAGATCATCGTATATATGTTGTTTTGATCAAGAAGATCATTGTAAATATTGCTTTGATCTTGCTAATCATCGTATATATGTTACATTAATCCAGAAGATCATCATAAATATTACTTTGATCCGATAGATCAATGAATATCTTTGCTCAGGTTTGATCGCCGCAAACGTGGTACGCGATAGTTCTATAAACTACCGGTAAATGATATGGCGTGCGAGTTTATCCATAAGCGTACGGATCGTTACGATCGCGTAGCAGCAAGTACAATTCGTTCCACAAGGAGGTGTTTACCTTTTATCAACTCTAGTCTTATATACTATATACAATATATACACTAATTACACTAATTACACTAATTACATGCATGAAAAGTAAAGGGAGGATGGTTGCAAGGCAATTAACTAGCTAATGGGCTAATGATTACACTAAGATGGCATGAATTGAAATACAACTAAGTTAACTAAATTAACTACAACTAAAGGTTGTCAATCCCTTAGGCAATTAACTAATCTATCAACAAAGCTTATCACTACAATTAATTAAATTAACTAACTTAACTAATTAATTACCACTAATGCTATGATCATGCAAGAGTGATAATGAGAAAGAGTTGGTATGGGAAATGAGATGTTAGGATGTTGGTGTACAAGTTCAATCACCTAATTACTAAGTTGATTTCAATTAAGCACATAGGTGGTCTTAAACCTTGAATAAAGACCAATACATAAATATTCATTCATGTATGATCTAAACTGTATTATATGTTAATCAATTGGTTAATTAAATCAACACATACATAACTTGAAGCTCAAACATAGATAATCAACAAATATCATAGATAATATTACAAGTACACCATATCCCAACATCAATAGTTTAGTTACACATATAATTACAAACTAAAGGAAATAAGAGAGAAAGAGAGACAACCCAATATCTTGGAGAGTCTTCACAATAAAACATGCTCCTCTTACTTTCCAAAGCTTGGAATCCACATGCAACCAAGGTTTACTAACTAACTAAGGTGGGTTGAGTGTTCTTGGAGAGGTTCTAAGCTATTCTAGGGTTTCTAGGGTGTTTTGTGTTGTTGTTTGGATATTAGGGATAGTGTTTAGGGTTAGGGAAAGTTGTATATTTATAGAGGGGAGTGTTTTGGGCATGAAAGAGGCTGAGTCGGTTGAGTTGGCGGGCTTGGATCCCTTGCCTCGCTGGTTTATTTCCGTTGTCGGAACTTGCGGCAATTTCTGGAAGTTAGCCGCGAGTTGTGACCTTCAGGACTGCGGCTTCTTTCCCGCAGCATGAAACCGCCATCTTCCAGCGGTTTTGGATGTATTTGGGCGTGAAAGAACCCGCTGGAAGTGAGCTTGAAAGCTTGCTCGGCCATGGACGTTAGAGGTCTTGGAGGATAAGGAAAACCTTTACATGGGAGGCTCAAAATGGGTGCAATGGGACCACCGGGATATGGGCTGA
This sequence comes from Acer saccharum, assembly GCA_030490815.1. Lineage (NCBI taxonomy): Eukaryota > Viridiplantae > Streptophyta > Magnoliopsida > Sapindales > Sapindaceae > Acer > Acer saccharum. Next base: position 24,558,639 of record CM059876.1, read on the forward strand.
AATTCTGGGTAGAAAACCATAGAAAAATTGGCCGAAAATGGGTCGAAAAGGGTCGAAGAACACGTCAGGTCATCGCCGGGTCAACCGGGTCTGAATCGGGTCATTGGCGGGTCGGGTCGACCCGGGGTAGCAGGTTGAAGACGACCTGACATCAGCGTGACGCTTGTAACATCAAAACAACGTTGTTCTGTTGCGTGACGTGGCAGGCTACACTGACTTTTGATGGCAAATTACAATCTGCTCCCCTGTCTTCTCCCTTAATTGCAGAATATTCAATTAGGTCCTGAATTTTGCACTTTTGCCCCTGATTTGTCCAAAATGACAACAATGCCCATGAACTTCCCTAATTACCTGAAACACTTATTTATTCGTTAAATACCAGGTTTTACCTGAGAAACAAGCACAAAAAGATAGGAAAAGGGAGCGCTAAATGTGAACATTTGGAGCATGATCAAGGTTCTTATTGAAAATATATATAAAACAAGTCTAAAATAATCTAGAGGGGGGGGGGGTGAATAGATTTTAATCCGGTTATTACCAAATATTCCGAATTAGTTAATATTGCATAAATAACCCCAAACTAGTCAAATACAAAATCAAGTGTAAAGGTGCGGAATTTAAATGACACTTGATTTTTACGTGGAAACGTTCAACAAGGAAAAACCATGGGTTGATATGTGCACCACACACGGTCCTCAAATCCATTACTTGTAATGGTGTTTACAACCTAGGTTGACCACGTCAAACCCTACACGGTTACTAACCCACCACTACTACCCAACGGGTCTCTAATAGCGATTCTAGACCTAAGGTGTTTGAGCACTACACAAGGTAGTCACAAGACTTAACTCTCAAAGAGAAGAGATAAACAACCTAAAGTGAATATGTGCAATATTCAAAGTGCATAAATGCAAGGTCAAACATTTAAGCTTATCTAGGCATGAATGAACATGTTAAAGACATTCCTAGATATCAAGTAGATATATGACATGCATACAACTTAGCTATATGTGCAAACAAAGTCCTATATGCAATAGCTATCACAAATAACTCACAAAACACAATAAAAATGCTATCTTTTAAAGCAAGAATATGTAAAGAGATGCAAATAATGTTCTAACTACAAGTCATGTGAGTAATAAAGAAAACCCATGAGAAATCATACCTAGAACATGCTAGATGATGTGTGATGATGATAGGTTTTGGATTTGGATGAGTAAAGATGGAATCTTTGGAGTCAATCACTTTAAAAATATTGTCCCAAATATATATATATTTTTGCTCTCAAAAGTGAAAATCACGAAGAGAAGAGATGAGAATATATATATATATTAGGTCACATAAAAAACTGCACCGTTTAAGACTAAAGAAAAAATTAAAGAAAGTGATTTATCAAGTGAGGTGAGCTCACGTGAGATGAAATACACACACTCAATGGAAAGACACCTCAAGTCAACATATGCAAACGAAAGAGCATGACACACCAAGACTTATGTAGATGATATGCACACAACACAAACCCATAAGAATTGAAATGAATTTGGGCGATGGCTTCACGGGCTATCACGTGAATAGAGACAATGTGGTGGCGTGACCACACATGGACCTCTCTTAGTGTGGCTTTAATGCCATACCAAGCCGACTTCCATTCCGAGCGTTCTTCGGTCCAGTTTTGACCTCAGAACTCAGAATTCGATTCCATCTCCGAAATATAGATCCAAACTCAATCACAAACACGAAAAATTATATAAATTTCCACTCTAAGCTCGGAATTGGATTCCGATTTTTGATAAAAACACAGAATGTCCCAAATGTCTCGGAAATCATCTGAAACATATAGACAAGTCTCCGAATCGCTCAGAACTCATCTATGGACAAATCCACACATGGTTGGACTCATAAAAATACGAAAAATCTCAAAAATATATTTCTTTAAAATTACAACGAGATTTTACCAACCATACCAAAACAAACAAAAATACTAAAATGCATGAGTTGTGTGTGTGTGCACTTTAAATCTCTTCAATTAAGAGTCAAAACAAGTAAATTACTTTTTTTGAAGCTCTTGATGTCTACAATGAGGTCCATTAGCATTTGAGGAGATTTCTTCAATCCTAAGCTACCCTTACATAGTTGAACCCCATTGTGGTTTTGTCAACGAAATAAGCCAATCAAAAAGTGAGGCACTTACACTTATCTCACAGGGTTTTCCCTAGCAAAGTATAAATGTGAGAAATGTTTTGAAGAAAATAATAAATTCTGGTCATATGTATACTCTTTTGTCCCTTCGATCAGGTTTTCCCTACTGGGTTTTCCTGACAAGGTTTTTAATAAGACAGTTTTGAAAACGTCTAACACCACAAGATCCAGAAGATTATTGAATATATTTTACAAAGGTTTTGTCCCATTAGATTTTTTTTTTCTCTTAGAAAATTAAAATACAAATGGTGAAAATCCAAGGGGGAGTGTTGTGTATCTGGTGGTTTCCACTGTTTGTATATGTAAGTGGATTTCCACATGTCAAGCATACAAACACTATATGACTAAAGTCTTCAAAGCTTAATTACTAAGGCAATAAGAGGTGGTGATGACTAAGGCAAATAAGAGGCGTTGTAATATGCCTATATATATGGCATTCAATTGTAAATGTAGGTTGTTGAATCAATGCTCCAGAAATTCAATACAAAGAAAATATGTTCTATCTCTCGCCTCTCTCTCTCTCGTCTGATCTCTCTCACTTTCATCTCTCAATCTTTTATTTATTATTTATTCTTTTACAACAGCATATAAAAAACAAACAATCCATAGTACGTTATATTATGTAATACAAATAAGGTAGGGCTTATATTAAGAAAGTGGGGAAATGGGGAAAATAGAAAAAATAATAAATATTAATATTAATATATATATGTGTGTGTGTGTGTGTGTGTGTGTGTGTGTGTGTGTGTGTAAGGGTTTTGAGGAAATTGGGGGTTAGGGGACCCCATCCCTATCCCTATTTCAATTTGAGGATGAAATTCATCCCCATCCCTCCTCATTTCCCCATTTGGGGATGATTTTTTCCCCTAAATGAGGATAGGGAAGTGGGGATTTGAGGATTTGGGAAAATTGCCCATCCTTAACCTAGATACCTAACATTGGTCGAGGCATGGGTTTATGAACACATTCCCTTTACTCGTCCACTCCAAAACTTTACATATAAAGATACTTTGCCACAATAATATAGTTGGGAACTTCAAAGAGAGCCTTGCTTGTCTAATTCACATTTGCAAGTTTTTCAGTAGAAACTTGACACGTTATCAGCTACTGATGTTGATTGGAATTCATACAGTCATGATTTCCATGAAATCAGCTTCTACTCCGGATGCATCAAGTGCTTCAAATTATCATACTGAAAGGGTGCTTCGACAATTTAATTTAGTTCAGACAATTCCCACAATACCTTTTATATCTTTACGTGTTAAGAGTATAATAAATTCAGAGGTATGCATAGTATATGAGCCGTTTTGGGATAGATGGGAGAGTCATCTATTTTCTTCCTCAACATGTGGAGAACATGTATCTCACTAATCTAATTGTTCTTATGGTTATCTTGAATGATTCCGTCGGATCTCTCATGCAATGATTCAGTACTCTGATCATCGATCGAATTTTAGTGCACGCAAGCAGCAGCGACAACATGCTGGGTCCAGTGGTCATACCGACTTTGAGACGTGTGTTCGTGGAGCATACACAATTCTCAACAACACCATCTGTTTGGGTCATGATTAGCGCTGGCAATTCGGGTTGGCTGGTCGTGTTGGGCCCAACACGAACATAACCCGTTTATTTTTTATTCAACACACACGACATGTCTATTAAATGGGTTAGACCTCGTAAACACGAACACAACACGAATATAAATGGGTTAACACGACACGACACAGCTAACCTGTTTATCATACGAGTCAAATCGTGTCGGGTCAACACAACATGTTTAAATGTCCTGTTTAACCCCGTATAGTAAAAAAAAATTAGTGTCAACCCATTTAATTGACCGTATAAATAACCCGTTTAACCTGTTTAATACATTTATCACAAAAATAAACAAATCATACAGCTTATACAATGAAATTAATAATTACATATCCAACTAATTAGCCATAATAAAATTCAAAAGTCCAAATAACTTATTGCAAACAACTTAAAAGTCTACTTGCAAACAACTTCGAGTAAGCTTCTTTTGCAAGATCTTCCTGGTCCTTTTACTCGTATCATTGACCTCCTCTACTTGAGTTTCACCTCCATACTTTTAGAGAGAATATTTTCGTCATTGAAGTTATTGGGATTCATAGATTAACCTAAATAAATAACAAAAAATATATATATCATAAGCAAATAAGTAAATAACACCCCAAAACAAATAACACCCAGATAATCTGTGACAAAGCTAATAACAACAAACATATATAATATATGTTACTAAACTAAAAACAATATATATATATATATATATAATACCGAGTTTCTCTGTCACTTAATATATATTCAACAAAAAATTAAAGGATGCAATTCACGAACAGAGAGAAAAGCAACCCCAAGAAATCCCACCATGGTTGACAAAAATACCCAAATTAATAATACTAGTTAGAAGAGTATATCCACTGTTATACTCTATGAAGCTCAAAATGTCTTCTTTTCACATATAACAATCTAAGCTAAATAGAGAAGAGGTAATAACACAAGAAGTGAACCGAAGTTAATTCAACGATTGTGAAGTGGGTTTGAGGCATTTGGGTCTACTACAGATGCATTTTGATTTCAAATCCAATAAATAATAATAACATTGAAATAGGATTCATAACCAATGTTATACAACAACAACTTTTTCTAAGATAATTCTTCACAATCAAAACATATCTATAAAGAATATTTCTATGACTTTTGAATCGAAAAATTGAAAAGAAATATAAATACCTTCTTGTTGTGTGACAACTCTGACAACGATGGCGTGAGAGAAAGGGAGAGAGTGCGACATGAGAGAAAGAAAGAGAGAGATGTGAGCAGTTAGGGTTTGGACTTTGGTTTGGTGAGTGGTGAGGTGAGTGGTGACCAAATGAATTTGAGATAGGGTTTCCCACTTTACTATTATATTTATATGGAAAGGTAAAGTTATATTAATGTCCTTAGAAAATAGTGAAATTACAAATTTATCTCTTTTAATTGTGTCAACCCGCGACACGGTGGATCAACACGAACACGACCCGTTTATTAAATGGGTTAGATGGGTTGACACGATTATTGACACGATCCGTTTATCCTCAACCCAAACCCACAATAATCATGTTCTTGTCGTGTTGACCCATCGTGTCGTGACCCATATTGCCACCCCTAGTCATGATCAACCTTCTGCATTTCCTTATGATTGAATGGTGGAGGTACATGACTTGTTAGGTGAATTGTGTATAGATGATGGTGACAATGCATAGAGATCATATCTTGTAGAGTATCTACTTGTGAAGATTAACCTAGATCGGTACATGTTACATGTAGTCATAGAATGGGGAGATGGAGAATTTTTGGTTCACAATATGTCAATTTTTCAAGATGGAGAATTTTTGATATTTTACATATAGTCTTTGAATGAAGAGATAATGGATTTGTCTTTTGCAATATATAAATATTTCAATCTTTTGAATTTGGGTTATTGTGTTGAAAAAAAGATACAAATAAAGAAAATTATGTAAATACTTCTAAAAGTTTATTTGCAATATGATCCCAAGACTTTGCATAAGCACACGATCTAAATATCCAAAATCATTGTTTGTAGTAAGTGATTCGTTTTGATTTGCACTTTCATTATCCATGTGAAACTCTTCATTATCTTAAGTAGAAAATAATGCATCATTAATTGATTTGTTGCGAAGAAAATTGTATGGTACCATGCATGCCATCACTATATTTCTTTGTGTACCAAATGGATATGGTGCCATTCTTTTTAATATTGGAAAATGAGCTTTCAAAACACCCAAAACACGTTCTATAACATTCCTCAATCTCGAACGACAATGGTTGAATATCTCCTATTTTCCTCTAGCTCTACCACCACTACAAAAGTCTTTCAACCAATAAATGAATATGACGATAAAAAGCCATAAATCATTTTGTATGCATATATGTAGCATCTACTAAATAGTATTTATTTGAATAAAATTAGTAAATTTAATTACAAGACAAAAAATATGTGTGATAAAGTGTATTTTCCAAATTAATATCATACCATGTGGTGCTTTAGGAAAATTATGACTTGTGTTGCGAATAGTTTCCGTCCAGACCCTTGAATCATGTGTCATTCCTTCCCATCCAACAACATACTTGAATATCATTTTAAAGTGGCAAAGTGCATAACAATTTGAAAACATTCCCCTCTCCCATGAGCCATATATGGTGTTTATTTATTAGCTTGAATACATTCATGAATTAGAGTTCCATCAATTGCACCGATAGCACCCTACATCATTCATAAATTTTATTTTGATGTAAAAATAATTAAAATATGATCTATAACTTAAAAATAATGTACCTTAAACACGACATGACATAGTCCATAAATTTAATACTTAAAAATGATAATTCAAACATAGTCTATAAAATTAATACTAAAACATAATAATTCAACACATACTCCACACCAATAAAAAAACTATATTGTTTTAACTTAATTTTGGCAAGATTTTGCTCCAACCAAGGTGCTCTCGATCACTTCCCATATCCATCCAAAGATCACGATACTTCTTTTGCTTGCATAATGCATTAATTGCTACAAAGTATAGTGTATCTTTACAATCTAAAAGTAGTCTCAAAACTTTCATGCACTCTTGCACAGTTGCCTTAATTTATCATCATTATCCTTCAAAGCACTTATTATTTTTTCACATTTCTTCATGCTCCTCATCACATTTTCTTTTCTTTTCTTTTTTCTTTTTTTTTTGGTAATAGGTTGCTCCTTAGACTCATTAGGTTGACATGAAGAGTTTTATTATGAATGAGGTGTTTTTGGCATACCATCATCTCCTTTTAATAAATTAACAAAACTTTCAGCATACAGTGGAGATGAAAAAGGGATCAGATGTGTTGCCCATAGATGGTATTTCTTCCATACTATAGCTCCAGTTGTTTCCCCATGTGACGGCCATCCTAGAAAACAATGCTTCCAAATCTTCATGATTTGGTAAGGGCTTATTGCAAAATTATTTAGCATATGGATATTTCTATAAATAAGTAATTAGAATTAAAAAAAATGAATTTTAATAATTAAAGAAACTATTAAAAAAGTTAAATCATTTTTTTTTACCTTGATGTAATCTTTCTATCCTTCAGGTGGCCAATCAATAGTATGGGTCTCCGCATTATAACCATGTCCGGTTGTTGTTATCAATCTATTCCATGCAATTTATTGTTTTCTCAAGGATTAGACTATCTAAACCTAAGTTCAATAGTTAACCAATGGAACCAGGAGAAACCAAAATGCTTTTCCTTTCAAGTTTTTATTATTTGTACGTAGTTATCTTGTGACTTGTTGTTTTTTCTGATTTTTTTTTTAATTGTTTATAAAATTGCATGTTCAATCTAGAATTATTATTAATAGGAGATTCACACCAAGGAAATGACGAAAGAAAGGGAAGAGTTGTAAAAAATATAAAGTATGGATGTTGGAAGAGAGCAATGAGTTGCTAAAATTCATGGTTGATGCCACCAATCGTTGAGTGGAGTGATAGTAATGGCTTAATTTTTAATTTTTTTTTTGAAGAATAGTAATGGCTTATTGAACAAGATAACTGTAGAAAGAAAGATATTCATCGCTCTTAATGAAGAGCTTAGGTGCCAAATGACTTATCCTCAATATATAAGTTGTTTGAAATGGTTTAAACAACGATATAGTAATGTTAATTGTCAAATCTGACAACCCCTCAAAAGAAGCTGTTAACCGCCAAAAATGGCAGGGACTAAAGAAGAATTTTCCATCGGCACTAGAAATGCTAGTCGGGGTAGGAGGCAACAACAGGAGAGACATCCGGATACCCCGCCTACCTATGGAAAAGCTATGGTATAGAGTCCTACCCGCCTCAAGCAAAGTCCAAGGCTTCCCAGAAAGTACCCAAAAAAACCTCGAAGACAAGGCCGTAGAGACATTACTATCACGAGGTGCCTGCTATTTGTCTACATCCCGGTACCCCGCTACCCTGGTATCCTGGTAGCCCGATAATCGGTGCCCTGACATGGTCAAGCATTAATCAAGAAGAGCAGGAAGAAGGCGAGGTACTTGAGTACCCCGATTCACCAAAAAGCTAGCAGTGGGCACTTAGTAAATCCTAGTATTCCGACCCCGCTTGAAGTAAGGAGCAAGTACCCCGAATAGCGAGTAAAAAGACAACCATTAAGCGCCATCGTTTGATAAAACACTACATGCACTCCCGCCATTCAAGAGTCCCATTCAAAAACAAAGTCAACTCTTTCAGTTCTAAAGGAAACACATGATTTCTGGGATCAAGGCCCGAAAAATCTATGAATCGCCAAAGGAAGGACCCGTAAATTGCTAAAACCCTAGACCAAAGTTCTAGGGGCGCATGGCAAGGCACGGACCTATATATTGATCGTATCACCACAGAGATAAGGAGAAGAAACCTAATATTTTTTCCACTTATCGACAAACACAAAAAGCTCCATCGCCATTTTTCTTCAAGTTTAGTTTATCTTAGTTCATGTATTGATCGTTAGGCTATCAATCTATTGTAACCTTACTATATGTCTATTTTTGAATAAGATAAGCTGAGTATTCTTCCTACCATATGTTTAAATCCATTTTTCTTACTACAATCGTATGTCAGCCTTAGTAGACATTTAGGAAGCAAAGGGTATCGAACTACTTGATACCCCGCCGACCAAGATCTACCCCAATCCTGGTCCCCCATAAATTGTTAATTGGAAAAAGCACCCCGGTGGCAATTTTCGGTTAACAGAAGCATTTTCCCTGCTACTAAGAGACGGAACCGCGCTAGGATCTGGTCCTTGAGGGAATTCGCTCCTGTTTGGACCCAGTCTTGACGGAGTCCGGTCTCAATAGCATCAGATTACCAAGAAAGCCTGGTCTGGACTGTTATCCAGCTTCCAGAAGTATTAGGTCCCCATGACAGGACTCGACCTAGCTAGAGCACGGTTCTCCTACCAGTGATCAACCGTTGATAAAAGAAAAGGAGGTGCCAGACAGCCCCTCACCAAGCGCTAATCATCGTGAACGCATAAGTTAAGCCTCTAAGTCGTTAGATAACCATCTAGAATTTCAAACTCATCTTCCAAGCCCCAGGCCACACCTAGGGTTGATGCTAGCCCTAAAGTAACATCATTTGGAAGAAGGAGAAATTGGGAAACTAACAACGGATGGTTAAGCAATTAATATCAAAACAATAGACATGGAGAGAGAAAGATAAGGAACCAACATACGAGATTCCCCCATAGCCACCCCTCACTAACGATCTGATCTTGCTCTAGCTAAGCCCTACCCCCTACCCAATGTCAACTACCCTATACATAAGGGAGGAAGCCATGTTTTTCCAACAAAATGGATGCAGAAAGTCTTTAGGCAGAGAATGAAAAGCTTAGAGAAGGGTGCTTGATAGATGCAACATTACAAACATTGATGCTATCTCTTGGTAGGTAGAACAGTGAAAGTGGTAGGTCTTGTTAACTAAGAGTGCATTCAGCCAATCAAAGCAATGCGAATAGCCATCAAAGCGCTACGTTAATGCCACTGAAACACCTAAAACACTGTAAGGCATAGGTGGAGCAATCATAGCCCTTCGGAGCATGTGCCCCTATCAACTCGGTCTGTGGGAATGGTGAGGATTCCTTGGTTGCTTTCTAGCCTAAAAACCAAAACCCTCACCTACCCACTGAGGCGCCTAATTAGTAGAAGGGCACATGTGGAACAATCATGACCTTCCAAGGCATGTGCCACCTGCATGCTCGACTCAAAGGAACTATGAGGATCAAGCAAAATTCGTCCTACCTAAAGGGATAGCCTTCACCTACTAGCACTAGGTCACCTTATAAATACCCAAACTCAACATGAGCAAGGGATCCTTTTCTGAAAAAGAGAACCCTATAAGAGAAAGAGAATACCTAGTGTAAAAGTGAATGCTACTTGGCTACTACTCTCCTATAAACACCATCCGTTTGGTCATTCTACTTGGCTACTAGACTCATACAAATGCCTCACATTTGGTCATACTACTTGGCTGCTAGCTTCTTACACCCCCACCCCACCCCCCACCACCATTAGTCATTTCATAGATAAGATTTCCTTGAGAACTATAAGCTCCATTGAGCAATGAATGATGTAACTTAATTAATATATGCAATTAATGAAAGTACATAGCACTTGAGTACATCCTTCCATCCATCCAAGACTGGTTTTAGTTTACATGGTGTCAATCCCAAATAATCATTCCTAGAAAGCTCCGATACCTTTTTTCTAGGACCGCCCCCCTAACCGGGTCAGGAACCGTGCCAATACCGTGGTAGTACCGCATCTACCCTATACTCGATCCTAATCAACTACGGATCACCTGTACTTCGTGGTCAACTGTGGTCTTGAAAGTCGTACCAGATTTTCGGATAACAAGTAACTTTTTTGAGCTTATGCACAATAGCTCTGGGTTTGGATAGGACTCTGTGACAAAGAAATTCACAACAAGTGATGATCTATGTGATGATTACTTAAATGTGATTTTTTATTTATTTAAAATAATATATATATATTAACAATACAAATTATTGATGTGCATGTTTCATACGGTAACACTTATATTTTGTTCTTGACTAGTCTCATCCAACCCATAGAATTTATCGCACGTACATTTTCATGGAGTATGAAGATTTGAGAATTGCATTTGGAAATGGAACCGTTGTTGGGAGATACTCAATTGGATTTGGGGATGAGACTAATGCGAGAACATTTGGGGTAAAAAGTAGAAAATGGTAGATGACGTAATAAATGATTTTGGTACTAGGTCATTTATACAAAGTGATCAACAAGAACCTTTATATAGTTCTCTATCTCCCAAGCACTCCACTTCACCATTACGCTCTCAGCCCATGAGTTCGGAGGTTCCCCCAACAACTTGAAAATGTAATAGAACCAAGTATGAAGGAAAATCTAAGTCATTCGAGACCAACAATACTCATTCAAATGCTATAGACAAGCTTACTTATAGCATTGACAAGCTCAATCATACTATTGATTCAATTGCCACAATAGAGCATAGTTGTTGGAATCGTATCAATGAAATCTCAAACTTGGATAATCGTGCTCGTTTTAAGGTGCTTAAGTTGCTTAATACTATAGCAAAAAAGATTGAGTTCTTGAAAATGACACCTGAAGAGCGTTCTGATTGGATATTTTATGAATGGATGGAATGAGTGATTATTTTGAAATGATCAACTTGGTTTTGAAACTATTTGATTTTAAGAAACCGGAACATATCGAATTGTTGGGATGATGACAATTTTGAATTTATTTTTTCTGGTTTTGAATATGTTTTATTTAACTAAATTTTTGGAATAGTGATCATATTTGTATTGTTGCTAACAACGATTTGCCTACCATTTTGAATTAGCAATGAATTTTGTTTTTGGGCTCTTATTTGATTGTGTTTATTTATTAGTGGGGTTTTAATTCTCTTACTACTCCTTAATATATTTCAAATGCATCAAGTTTTATGAAGACTTTTCTATACTTTTTATAATGCATCACATAGTTTATGTTTCACTAAAACTTTAACTATACTTTTTATTTATTTTTTTAAGAAAATATATAGAAATATAATTTTGTTACAACAAAGTATGTATTATTTTTAGAAGTCAATGAAAATCTATTGATGTCTATTAAAGTCTATCGGTGTTTATAAAAATTTATTAAAATGAAAGTCTTTCATCATTTTGTAAAGTCTATAAAAGTTAATAAAAATCCATGAATTGTACAAAAGTCAGTTATTTAAAAAAGTCTATAAAAGTCTTTAAAATCTAAATCAAATACACACCTCTTAGTGATGTTGCACAATTTGACAACGCGTGCCGTGTACACTTAGACTACATTTTGGATTGAAATAATTATTATTGTAATGAATGACAAATGGGTAAAATTTGAAACAAACCATAAAATTAGTGGAGTTATTATATTTACCCAGCATTAATATTTTGATTGTTTTTACCAAACAACCCACTATTTGGATGGGAATTCTCTTAATGGTTTTGAATTAAAAATAATTTTTTTTTTATTTAAAAAAAATACTTTTAATTTTATTATTATTATTATTGGAGGCCAATAGAGGTTGGTGAGACCTCTAATACGGGAATACCCTTAAGGGTTCAAAAATTAAATAGCACTTTTTTGGGGAGGTCTTTTGCAAATAACACCACATTAATAAGTCTTGTTTTAATAGCACTAAAGTAAGTGATCAGACCAAAATGCCCCAACTTATTTTTTATCTTCTTTTTTATTTTTTTTTATTTTTAACTTCTTAAATTTCTACATGTTTCTCTCTCTCTCTCTCTTCTCATTCTCTCAAATGATCTCTCTCCCTATCCTCTCATACGATCTCTCTTTCTTCCTCCCCTCTCAGATGGACTAGCCTCAACAATTTCTAGAAAAACTAAATTGAAAGCTCAAAATCAACCAAAATGAAAATAATATCTCAAAATCAACAAAATCAAATTTGAAAACAAAAACCTAACAAAAGACTTTTTTCCAGAAATGTCTTCAATCACCACTGTTCTGTGGCCGAGAACTCTCGTCGATGTGTCACCGGAGTCTTGCGGTTGTCGTCGAAGTCTTCACGGTTGTCTGCAACTGCTGTCGAAGTCTTCGTGGAGACTTTAGAAAACGAAGGTGAAAAAAAAAATAGAACTTGAGAGAGGTGAGATCGTTTGAGAGAGGTGAGTTCTTTTGCATCTGAGATGAGAGCTGGAGAGGAAGAAGGAGAGATTGTTTGAGAGGATTACGGAGAGAGAGAAGAGAGAGATTGTTTGAGATGGGAAGAAAGAGAGAAAAATGTAGAAATTAAAAAAATTAAAAAATAATAATAGAAAATGGGGGCATTTTGGTCTCAACACCCTTTTTGGTGCTAATAAAACAAGACTTAGTAATGTGGAGATAGTTGCACAAGTCCAAGTTTAAAAAGTGCTATCTTGCCCCATTTCCTCATACCCTTAATGATTTTTGAAATAAAAAAAAATTTTTTTTTTTTTATAAAAAATACTTTTAATTTTATTATTATTATTATTATTGGAGGCCAATGGAGGTTGGACCTCCATTGGGGTCTCGCAGTCTGCCGGTCTAAAAAAAAATGAAGAAAAAAGAAGAAGAAAGAGAAGAAGAAGAAATAAAGAAAAAATTCAGTGGTGTGTTTAATTCCTAAATTGTTTAATCTATGTGTGCTTAATTCCTAGCTTGTTTAATCTATGTGTGTTTTAATTCCTAACGTGTATTTTATTAAAAAAAAAAAAAAAAATGAAGAAGAAGACGAAGGAGAAGAAGAAGAAAGAAAATAAATTTCAGTGGTTTGTTTAATCTAGATTTTTTTTTTTGTTTTTTTTTTTTTTTGGGTTAAACACGCTAGGGTTTTAGCATCCTCACGTGTTTAATTCATGTGTGTTTAATTCTTAGCCTATTTAATTCGTAGTGTATTTAATTCCTAGTATGTTTAATCCAAAAAAACTGCACACACCATATTATTTTTTTCCTTCTTCCCAATTTTTTATTTTTTGTGTAGCTAGTGACCTCTATTGGAGGTCACGCAAATGGAGGTCTACTTGTGACCAACAATAATTTAAAAAACAAAAATTAAAAAGAATTTTTCTAAAAGAAAATTAGTTTTTAAAATATATATATAGAAAAAGCAGAGGTAATTTTGTCTCTTCAGTGGATTGTTTAGTAAAAACAATGAAAACACTAATTCAGACTAAGAATAGAAAATCCTTTAATTATATGGTTAGAAAGGGTTATTTCCTCATGACAAATTGCTAGGTACAAAAATAGGTCCCTATGTAGGATTTGTTTCCACATTGCAAACAATTAGTGGGGACCAGTCCCCTTGCGTAAATGATAGGATCTACAATTGATCAAAATGGCATCGATAGATAAGAGAGACAATGATGAGAAAGAGAACGATGTTGAATTAACAAGAAGGAGATAGAAAATAATTTATTTTTTTTAAAGTTAATATGTTGTTAAATAATTTGAGTTTCATGTTTGTTGTAATTACCTATTTACCCTTTTGATTTTTCAAAATTTTAATGATTTATAACGACAGTGTATTTTTCTATTAATCAAAAGTTGAAACTATAGAGGCCAGTAGGGGTGGGCGTTTAATGGATCGGTTCATTTTTCAATAGAACCGATAAAAAACCGATAAAGTTCGGTTTATGAAAATATGAACCGATCCAATAAAATTTACAAATGTCAATCGATCAAAAACCAACCGAATTAGACCGGTTCGGTTTGGTTTAGTTTTTTTGGTTTTGGTTCCTACTAGGCCAAATTCATGGGCTTTAATTATTACACATACTTTCATATTTTAATCCTTTTGGGCCTTCAATCAAATTGAAAAGGGGTTTGAACAAATTGAAAATACTAGTTTAAAATAATATTAAACAAAAAAAAAAACAAAATTATCATATGACACACTTTCGTAGTTTTATAGTTTCATGGACCGTTGAACATTAAACTAATGGTTTTTTTTATATAAGTTGGATCTCGGTTCGGTTTTCCGGTTTGGGATAGCGAACCGGGAAAAAAACCAATCCAATCGGTTTTCAAACAAATGAACCGAACCGAATCGACCAACATAAGAAAATCGGAAAAAACCGATTGGATTGGTTCGGTTCACCGGTTCGGTTTATTGGTTTTTTGCCCACCCCTAATAGAGGGTGTTGTTTGGCCAATATAGAAAAATAGAGGGGATTTTAGATAATATCCCTTTATTTTTTTCTTCAAACCATTAAAATAAAAGGTATTTTATAAATGAAAATCGAAGTTTTGTTTATTCTCACGCTGAATGGAATCGAAAAATAGCAGGAGACGAAGAAGCATATACCTGAAACTGAAACTGAAACTGAAACAACACTCTCTCAATAAAAGCCCATTTAATTAATTAATCCTATATTTTCCAATTTTTATTTCTCGCTTTCTAGGGCAAGCCTTCAGATCCTTCAATACTTTCTCCCGTTCTCTTTGATTTGTAAGTATCCAATTTCTCATTCACTTTTCATTTTAATTCATTGTTTTTCTTCTTTTAATGAACATTGTGTCTTTAGGGATTTGAATTTGACTATGTTCATGTTCGTTTTCCCTCGAGTCGAAATTGCTTTCTTATTTATTATTGTCTCATTTTGTCATTCAGGGTGGTTTGTTTTTATAACACAACTTTTTGTTATTGTAGTTGCTAATTTTATTTTTTCTCCAATGGAAAGAAGAACTAATTTTGATGTGTACACTGTATCATTATTTTGCATGTATTCAATGACTTTGTTCTTGTTTGAACAACAATAAGCTGAATTTATTGACTTCTTATTGGAAATTTTGCAGGGATTTGCTAAGTTATAAGTTGAAGATCCAAGAAGGTTTTGGTATTAGCTACAATATTGGTTTTTGGATCATTGTTTTAAGTTTTAGCAGTTGAGATGTATGGTCAAGGTAGCTATAATTCTCAGTTTGGGCAGGGTTCTCACACACCCATGCCACCACCATACCCGCAGCGGCTGCCTGGTCCACCTCCACTTGCCCCTCATTTCCAACGAGGTCCTCCGGGCCCTCCTCCTTCAGTAATTCAACCAGGCCTTCCTATATATCAACATGGTCCTCCTGGTGCTATGCCAAACACAAGCCAATCTTATTCACACCCACAACCTACGGTTCATGGAAGTACCCCATTTACCCAACCGCCTTCACACTTGGGGAGCCAAAATGTGCATCATATGCCACGATCATTACCACCACCTCCCCCTTCTAGAGTATTACCACCTCCCCCTCCTCTCCCGGCAGCAATGTATAGAGGTCCGGTGCTTCAGCAGTCACAGCAGCTTGTTGGTGTTCAAGGTCTTCAGCATATCCCACAACCTCCTCCTCCTCCCCTTCCCACTTCTAGTTTTATCCCTTCTAGTTCATTTGGAAGTTTTGTACACTCAAACAGTGGAAACTCTCATATGCCTTCCATGGTTGCCGTGTCAAAACCACCTCCACCTTCGTCTCCACCACCGGTTCCACCTTCACCGCCACCACCTACTTCTCCTTTGTTGTCTTCTTTGAATCACCAAGCTGCTTCCAATTTGACTAGTTCCAATGAAGTATCCACTTCCAATGTGATCAGATCCAATGTGCCCCTGGATGATGGCTATTCAAATCAGGAACAAATTCAACTAGGAGATGGGTTTTCTTCAAGGGGCAGTGTTATGTTGGATCTTCCTCCACCTCCACCTAAGCCAACAGATGAAAGAGTTGTTCAGAAGATTGAGGAATTATGTCATCTTATTGCTGACAAAGGTCCCTGTTATGAAGATACGGTTCGTCAAAATGAATTGGGTAATCCAGAGTTTCAGTTTTTATTTGCTGGTGATCCGGGAAGTGAAGGTGCAATTTCACATGAGTATTTTCTGTGGATGAAGAAATATAATTTAGCTTGTCATTTGGATGGAGTAAAGAGTGATTCACCTTTGAGGCCTTTGGGAATCAATTCATTAATGCAACCTGATCCTTCGGTTATTGCAGCAGGATCTCATTCTCCAGCTGATTCTGATATGGAGATGGAAGGTACATACTTGCAATTAAAATTGATCCTGCTTCCAACTATTATGATGTTTTATATGTTTTGAAATTATGCACATGTGATATCATGCGGTGTGCAGATCTTTGTTTCTATTTCCTGATGATTTAAATATCTGGAATTGGAAGCATATTACACTGCCATAGATGATAATTTGTTTTGCTGGGAAGCTCTCCGCATGAAGTCTATGGTATTTCAAGCTGTGTTTAAAATTTGAATAGAACATTTTTCTTTTTCTTCTGACTGGTTGTCTGACATTCTAAGCAATTTTTCACGTGTGATCAATTTGGCTGATCATATTGGAATTTGATAATTTATTTGTGAAGTATTAAATTTAAGTAAGATCCCCATTTATATTTTCTAAACCATCTTGTGTGATCCTTCTGTTCCTGGAAATCACCACGTTTGAGTAAGCTATGCTGTGAAGAAGCCATGGGCCATGGGATTCTGATGGGAATTATGCGTCAATATCATCTGTCAGTTATCCTGCAAATCTGGTTGAGTTTGTATGTACTAGGCTTGATAGTGCTCATACCTCTTGTATGATTTTGTCAATTTAAACACATAATATTTAATTTAGCATACAAGTTTACATCAGGTGACTGCAGTAAAGATGGGCTATTAGGGTAGGGCATTAGGCTTATGCTTAATAGTCATAGGCTTATTAACCATTTCCCACTTGTCATTTATGAAATATTATGCAAAGTTGATGTGGAAGTTTCTGTAAGGCCTTTTAATAATGAGTTGAGTTTACAAAGCTACTATTCATCTCTTTCTAATGATCATTGACCTTGTTCTTTCCCCTCACCTACTGAGATTGTCACTGATTAAATGTATGATTGTTCAGTGTGAAGCATTAATTATCCAAGTGATCTAGCTGTTCTAGCACAGTTTATCTAACTAATTATATTTCGACCTTTCTGGTAATGGACCGACCGACCAAGATTATCATCTTTCCTTTCTTTCCTCCTTGAGTTTCTCTTTCTAAAATGTGTAATGGCATCGTGAATTTCGATTTGCAGGTAAATATCATGTAAAACTGTAAAAGCTTAAATTATTGTAATGTATTTGTAGTAATGACCTATACTAATCTGATTTGAGACTTTGAGTATTCAATCACAGTATTAATTTGTGATTCATAGTAATAATAATTGTATACGTCTAGATGTTATTTCTGTAAAATGCGTGCTGGTTTGTATAAACCAGGGTTATTCGGATTTTTTTTTTTCTTTTCAGTTTTCAATAGTATTGTTTGTTTTATCTTTTGGTTAACTAGCATATATGGCTGCTATTGTGGTTGATTTCTTTTTCTCATTTTCTTTTTTTCCCCTTTTCCTTCTTTCTGTGGGTTGTTTGAAGATGATATCACTCGGTCTGACTATGACCAGGGGGTGAATCCCTCAACTGAAGGTACAAATAGCGGATACATTTTGGTTCACAATGAGCTTGATGTAAAAGAGCAGTTACACACACACATTTCATCAGGATGGTATCCAGCCGAGAATATTTCATCTGAAAAGATCTCATTTTCTGTCGCCCCAGTGGTGGTTGGTCATGGTAAATATTTCATTTAAAATTGTTTCCATTTCTTGTTAAGCATTTTCTTCCCCTTGTTATATCCCTTAATATTGTTGATATGAATATTTACTATTCCAGAATGTTAAATTTGTTCCCTGGCATTTGTATTATTCCAGAATGCTCCTAGGAATTTATTTTCTGTCATGTTTTTTGTTCATAATGATCATTTCAGAATGACCTTTATATCTGTTGCATGTTCAAAAGGTTTGAGTTTATTACTGTATTAAAATACAGAGGAAAAAGTCATTTTTGATCTTGACCAATTAGCATTCGAGACTTGTAGGCTGTAGCCCAGTGTTGAATTCAGATGATGAGTGGTCCTTTGGCAGTAATTTAAAGAAACCTGTTACCCTGTTAGCTGATCATAAAAATTCATCTACAGCTTCTGCAGTTGGTGAACACGATAATTTTGGGAAGAATTCTCAACTTTTAAAAGGTGGCAGCCCATTTAGACTTCTTCAAGACTATGCTTCTGATGAAAGCTCGGAAGATGATGATGACGTGCGCCTTGAATATGCTACTCCTTCAAAAGACTCGTCATCGATTGCAGTTAGAGCTATAAGTTTACATAGAGATACTGAATGCAATTTGAAAACAGAAGCAGCCAAGGGTCTGAACGAGATTGGATTAAGTGTGTCACTTAAAGCTGGGAATGTTCCCCGAGATTCAGGAACAGAGGTTAAGGAAACTGCGACAACATCCATTGCCAGTGCGACAACCAATGATGATGTTAATGATAAAAATATTGCATCTATTAGTCATGCCACATCTTCTCAGGCTATCCCGAAAAAGGATGCTTTGGGAGGTGCTTGTTTCGAAGCTTCTTTAAAGGGTAAGTTTGAGAAGGAAAATGAGGAAAAAGGTATGAAGTCTGCTTCAGATTCACTTAAAGTAGATAAATTTGGGAGACTAGTCAGAGAAGGTGCTAGTGACAGTGACTCTGATGATCTACGCCATAATGGGAGGCAGAGCAAAAGAGGTAGAAGCAGAAGCCGATCACCGCTAAATAGACGGAGGAGGAGGAGTCCATGGAAAAGAAGGGAGAAACGAAGCAGATCACGAAGGTATTGACAGTTTGATTCATGCTTACTTGCTTATGTATTTTAAGTTTACCTATTATTAAATTGTAGGTCCTAGGCTTTTGACTATGTTTAAGAACTTACAATTGTCTTGATATTATAAATTTAGTTCATTGTTCGTTGCTGAATTGTCTTGGTTCTTTTTAGCTGGTCTCCTAGGAAACGCAGAAGCAGGAGCAGGTCCCCCAGAAGTCGAAGAAGCGGGAGCAGGTCCCCTAGAAAGCGAAGAAGCAGGAGCAGATCCCCTGCTTTTAGGCATGTGGGTGAGTTCAGTGGTGAAAATATTAGACGGGACAGGGGTCAGATTCCAGACTGTTTTGATTTTCGTCGTGGCAAGTGCTACCGTGGAGCATCTTGCCGGTATCTGCACCATGAGTCTGACAAGAGTGACGGATCAAGGCGCCATAGGAGCAAAAATCAGTTTTCTGAAGTTCAACCTATTTCAAAGAATTCTGATATTCATGAAGAGACCATGAATAGTTTACAGAATGCATCTGATATGCCTGGTAGCAGCTCTGGTGCTAAAGAAGATGGAAACATTAACCAGAAAAGAGAAAATTCTGTTAGCAATGCTTTGCAATGCACTAGTTTAAATCAAGATAGTCAATTAGTTGATTCTCACAAAATTAGTTCTGACAGTTCTAGAGAGGTTGTTGCTAGAGTATTGGACTCCCAAGTACTTCAAGAAGAGATAAAAGTGCCTACCACTATCACTACTGAGTGCTGTCAGGAAGCAATGGAGTGTCACCACCCAAAATTGGTAGATGGTGTTATTACCTATCCCATATCTGCTGCTGATGCATTGAAGTTACATGGCCATGCTTCTCAGGACATACTTTCTCAAAAACATTTCTGCATTTAATCATTCTCAATCCAATGTTTCGGATGCAATGCTTCACAATGCTGATCGTCCCACACAGCTGACAGATAACTCTTCTATATCTGATTTCTCCTCAACGAACATCCATGACTTCTGTAACTAAGCTTCCTGTGACTGAAGCTTTACCAACCACTACACAATTTAAACATCATTCTTCCTTGCTGCCCCCCTCCCCCCACACTCACACAAGGTGTAGCTGCTCAGCATATGACACAGCCCCCAGGAAATTATGGCTTGATCCCACAGACTGCATCCTTACCAATACATTCAGCTTCAGGTGAACGGTTTCCTTCTTATATGTTGCCCAACCAACAGTCTCATTTCTCCATGTCACCATACCCTCTTGGACATCATTGCCACCTCCTCCACCTGGAGTTTCTTCACAGTTGCAGCAGAGCCGTATGCCTCCTGGGAATGACTTTGGTTCTCAGACAATCTCAAGACCTCTAACAGCTGAATTCCAGAATCATTCCCAGGTTAGTGATTTGCAGCAGCAAGCGTATCCTCCAATGCATGGTGAAGATATGAGGTTCAGACCTCCACCATCGTACAATTCTCCAAGTCAACAATTTGTAGGCCCTAGTCTTTTGAGAGAAGATCACTTGGCGCAACGTTCGATGCTGGGTTTAAATGCTCCAAGCTCCTTTGCTCAGGGTGACAATCAACCTCTACCTACACCCTTTTTGCGGGAATTATCTGCTAACAAAATGCAACAGTTTTCAGGTGACAGCCTACCTCTAGGTGAACTTTCGAAATCATCTTCTCAGATTCATCCCTACCCACAGCAACAACAGCCACCCTATGGTTTGCACCACCCTGAGACTATCAGTTCCTCTTCCAGATATCCACCAGATCTCCAGGAAACAAATCAGGCATCTCACCTGCCTGATTTCAGAGGATCAAGAAATTTGACTCATTATAATCCTTATGCATCTACTTTTGAGCAGCCATTGGGCCCCAATTCAGATCTGATGGTTTTAGGCAAGAGAAGGACGCCGCTCACTGTAGTAATTATGCTGCTCCTTTCAATTTAATCCATACTCAAGTTGATGGTCAAGATATTGGCAGTGCCAGGTCAAGACAGGCAACTCCTCCCCAAACTCTGCCAGGGCTGTTGGACAGAATTTCCTATGTCAGGTGGGGACCAGTATGATCCACTTTTTGACAGCATTGAGCCATCTTCAAAGTTGTCCAAAAAGTCAATAATTTTCAAAAGTGGGAACCCAGCAGTGATTCCGACATGATGTTGAGGAACAGTGGTTCAACAAACCATTGGATGTTGAAGAAAATAACAAGAAGAAAGAGGTTGGGGGTGTTGTGCTTGAAACTTCTGTGGACAATGAGGAATGTGGCGAGACTGCTGATGCAGAAGTAGGTGCTGTTGAGAATGAGAGCCCAAGCAATCCTATTGATGATTCAACCAGCTTGCCCCCTGGTGAGATTGAGATTGATCAGATAAAGTCCCAGGGAAGAGCAAAAAGAGCAAAGAGTCCAGATCAATGAAGCTTTTCAAGGTTGCCCTTGCAGAGTTTGTGAAGGAGGTTTTAAAACCGTCTTGGCGACAGGGTAACATGAGTAAGGAAGCATTTAAGACCATTGTCAAGAAGACTGTCGATAAGGTGTCAGGAGCTATGAAGAGTCACCAGATACCTAAGTCTCGGGCAAAGATAGATCAATATATTGACTCATCACAGCGGAAACTGACAAAACTTGTGACGGTAAATTCTCTATCTAGTCCTTTTATTTGTTAAATAGGGATATGAACCTGAACTAGCATTAATTTTATTTATGTGATAAAATGACCGATAGGAGCACCTACATACATTTGTAACCTTTTTGTTTAGAATTTTTTATTTTATCTCTAGGCCACAACATGCTTATAATAAAATTTTGCTCTCATATGAAATGAAAACCTCTTTTTGTTTCATAAATCATTTTTAAGTTGTTGATTCATATAATACAAATTCAACGGTCTGGTTGATAAATTGACAGTCCGATCATGTTTTGCAGGGTTATGTTGACAAGTATGTCAAAATGTGAAAGTGGGTATGTGAGTCCCAACCTTGAGTATTCAGTATATTTGTTATGTTAGAATCAACAGAGCTCCAATTCAAATTTTGTTCAGCTTGGATGGGATTTTTTCAACTCATTGGTAGAATGTTGTTTATCCTCTCTATAAATTTGGTATCTGGTTGCCAAAGATGGACTACCTCAGCCAAGTTCTGAGGAAGTTCCAGAACATGTACGCAATGTGTTTCTTGAATGTAAAAATGGTGTTGTTATATACTTACAGATATTATTATCTTCAGTGCAGTGTATTATTTGTATAGTATCCTATCCACATCTTGGAATTAGTGTTGCCTTGTTGGTTGGTTCTCGATTACTATTTAGCATCCATCACCAGTAAGGATTCAAGACATAGAATGGTGAAGTCCTTTTTGTTAGCTTGATTGAAGACCCTTGTAGTGTTCCTGTAGGAATTTGGAAGGCAAATATTCCTAGAAAAGTTAAGATTTTGTGGGGTGGGTGTTGGATGGACAAGAACAAATGAGTTTTTGAGGATGATAACAAGGTTGGTTTATCATTTATGTATTCCTTTTGTTGTTGATCCATTCATGTGAATTTTTTGAGCTAGGATCTGGATTGCCTTTTGTCTTTTTTTCCCTTGTATATGCTCTTTGACTTGGTGCATAAATTTCTTATTGCAGTGAAAATCTAGAAATTATAGTTTGGGCACCGTTTGGTTTGGTGCATGGGGATTGGGGAGGGAGATAGGGGGATTACAAGGGATCGAATACCAATCACTTGTTTGTTACAGAACTTGGAGCCACATTCCGGGATTATATGTTTTTTTTTTTATTTTTTAATTTTTAAATAAATAAATAAATCTTTTAATTTACTTAAATAATAAGAGATATTATATTCCCCCCCCCCCCCCCCGGACAATAAGCGATACTATAAAGACTGACGACCATCACCTATGTCGATATATTCTCAATGGAGGAGATCAATGCTTGAATTCTAGTCGACATCCAAACTAAACACTACCGCCATCCCCCTAAAACAAAGCGTAATATTAATTTAGTCAAATTCCATGATTTACTTCAATCTAATCTAATGTAATCTCAATTACATTTCAATCATATCCAATACCATAAGATAGTCGATAAGATGAGATTGGTTCAGTGGCACGCACCTTATACTTATACCATGAGTTGTAGGTTCGAGTTGTGTCATTTTCCCCAAAAAAACCCCGAATTTATGTAATATTTCAATAATAATAAAAACCCCATAAGATAGTCCAATCAAATGTCGTGCACCAAGTTGTGCCTGGTGACACTGTTTGTGAAGTTGAGTTTTTTTTAGCACCAAACCAATTTAAATGAACAGTCTATTGGTTTATTGTGCACTTCATTAAGGGTAGTAAAAGCTGATGAGTTGGAGCTGGTTGCTTTCTTTCTCCTCACTCTTCTATTTCGTTTCTCACTTTCTTACCCTATAAATCCTAAGAAATCGCGATTTAACAACTCAAAGCTGGAATGTTAGCTCGAGCAATGAAATCACTAGATCCACTATTGATTTCAAAAATAATCTCTTTGTTGAAAACTTGAACTTGCATTCTTCTTGCTAGATAGTGGGGGAAACACTCATTCTTCAACAATTTAGAGATTAATGTTGCTCTTAAATCTTTGTGTCCTTGCTTGTACTAAAAATCTATCTTTGGAGTTGAAAACAGAGAAAATAGGGGTTTTGTCACTTTTTTAAGTTGGTGTTTCAAGACTATCACCACTTTAATAACTTATGTTTTAAAGGCACCAAAGTAAGTGACTTCCAAAACCCTTACTTTACTCTCTTTTTAAATTACTTTTCAGTTTTCATTTTTGGATTTTATACTTTCATCTTCATAGAAACAGACTCTATTGGAGGTCGATGACCAACTTCATAACATTATCGATGCATCTTCATTGGATTAGTTTAGTGGCGCTACGCTGACGCACTCAGGGGTTAAACTCCTTGTTTATCTCGCGGTACCCAGTGTTTCCGAGACTTTGTGATTGTGTTCGAGAATTGTGATTACGTTCCGAGACTTTGTGTTTGTGTTCTGAGACTTGTATTTGTGTCCCGAGACTTCGTGATTGCTTTTGAGACTTCTGGATTGTTGTTCTGTGCTCCTCTATTTTTGTTCTGTTACATTGAATCCCCAATTCAAACCCTTCATTTTCAGAGAAAGTTACATACTCGTTTTTTCTAAGAAATAAAAAGTCGCTATTATGTTGGTCGTGGTCGTGGTCGTCGACTGCAACGTACGCGTGTTCATGGTCCACCATTGTCGTCGGTATATGTGTGTTCTCGATTCGTTAGTTTCACCTCCTTTGATGGAGGTCCTCATTGATGGAGGATTTTGAAAGAAAAAAAAAAAAAACCAAAATGGTGAAGAAGGTTATTGGAGGGGGCATTTTTGTCTGTTACCATAATATGTGCCATTTAAACTCAAGTTATTAAAATGTGATAGCCTTAAAATGCACTCTAAAAAAGGTGCTAGAAGTTTTTTGGACTCATTGAAACATGCATAAAATGAAGAAAATAGTATTGCCTATTTTCTTTGATCGTGATCTTTTTTTATTTTTTATTTTTTTTTATCTTGAACTATTTCGTAATCTATTTTCTTATATCGTTAACTATTTAATTTTATAATGATTTATTTTCGTGACTGATATAAAAAAAAAAAACTTATAAATACTTTTAAAATGGCAAATGATATTAGATTCAAGCTCATATATGACGTTAGAATCATCTTGACGATGAGAACACCATGTTCCCGTCAATAGGGTTTGTTTAAATGATTTTGCATCACTCTCGTCGAAGTTCGTTCATTTCTCTCTCTAATTTCTAATTTTTTATTTGGGTTCAAAAAAATTTTGTCACTATTTGGGGCGCCTTTTGGGGAACAGGCACCAACTTACTAATTTAAGTTTAAAATGCACCATTAAGGTGACGAGACAAAAAATACCCCATTTGTCAGTTTGTGCCCTTATTTTACACCATTCTCTTACTTTGAGTTTTTTTTTTTTTTTTTTTAAATTCTTTCATCTTCTTCATAGAGGTCTATTTAACAGATCTCTAATGGAGGTTGAACATCATGGACATCATTCGGGGGTTGAACATCATTTGTGTAGAGACGATGAAGATCTGGGAATTTTAAACTGTTCCCGTGACTTTTGAACTGTTCCCATGACTTTTGAACTGTTCTGACTTTGATACACTTCTGAAAAGTCACGAGAAGTGTTTCAATAGTCACGAAAAGTCACAGGAAATGTTTCAAAAGTCACGGGAACAGTTCAAAAAGTCATGGGAACAGTTCAAAAAGTTACGGGAAGTGTATCAAAGTCACGGGAAGTGTTTCAAAAGCCAGGGAACAGTTCAAAAAGTCACGGGAATAGTTCAAAAAGTCACGGGAAGTGTATCAAAAGTCATGAGAAATGTATCAAAAGTCACGGGAACAGTTCAAAAAGTCACGGGAACAATTCAAAAGTCACGGGAACAGTTCAAAAAGTCATGGGAAGTGATCAAAAGTCACGGAAAGTGTATCAAAAGTCACGGAATGTATCCAAAGTCACGGGAAGTGTTTCAAAAGTCACATAAACAATTCAAAAGTCACGGGAACAGTTCAAAATTCTCAGATCTTCATCGTCTCCTACAAAAATTTCATAAATTAAAACCCTAACCATAACCACAACCAAAAACCAAAATTCACATCGACAAATCAAACAAAAACCAAAATTCACACAACCAAATCGACTACTACCGCGAGCTCAGGGGGAGTCGACCCCCGAATGCATCTGCGTAACGCCACAAAATAAATGGAGGTCATTTTGATGCATCCATTGGAGGTCTGTTAAACAGACCTCTATGAAGAAGACGAAAGAATAAAGCCTCAGAAAATTTCAAAGTAAGAGAATGTGTAAAGTAAGAGCATTTTTGTCCGTTCACCATAATAGATTCCTTTTAAACTTAAGTTATTAAAGTGGTGACTTTCTTACAACACCAACTTAAAAAGGTGACATTTCTCACCATTTCCACTTTTTTTGTTTTTTTATTTCTCAACTATTGAATTTTGTTGATTTTTTCGTTTGAGAAGGGAACCAAGAGTATATTGTCATAATCTTCCACATGGACCAATAACAAATTTATTTTCCTTCTTTATTTAATTTTATGTTATCGTATGTATTAAGGACATGTATGGTATGAAATTTAGACAACAGACTCTAATCTGCATGTAATGAACAACATCCAAACATGGCCTTAATAGTAACTAAGAGACTCCTCTTTACAAACGTTCGTCACAACAAAGAAGAAGTAGAGTAGTGAGAGAGAAATGGAGAAAACGACGTCGTTTCTGCAGAATAGATACTGGATATTACGTTACGAAAAAGCATCCCAAATGAGAAAGGACTCATAGTTTCTTCGCTGGTTCGTCTTTCATTTTTTTTTTTTTTTTTAATTCACATGCAAGGTTTGATTTTTTATTTCAATTTTTTTGTAATACACTAATTGTGATTGATCGATCGATTTATTGACGAGGATGACGATGGAAACAGAAAAATGGGATGCGTCAACGTATTTATTTGATCATATCTTTAATTTATATAAATATGCAAACTCATGAAATGTTATTATTTTTCTAGATATATAGCTAGATTTGGAAAGATTGGAGAATAATTAGATAACATATGATATGTAAAGAAGTTCTATATGGAAAATTGCATCAGCATAACCATCACATCAGTTTTGGTGATTAAAATAGTAATACAAATAATGTATTCAAATAAGTATTTTATTTCTTTGATTTGTAATGGCTGAGGACGTTTCAGGTGTAGGATCCCATATATTTTTTCCTACGAAATCATAATTTATTGTATGTGACAATCTGTTTTGATTAGAGGTATTACTTGGTATAATTTATTTCGAGTATTTCCAAAATTTTATCTAATAATATATTGGATTTGAAAGAATTGGAAATCAAGATAGATAAGATTGGAAGAAATTTCAATATAAAGGTTGAAATCAAGATCATTTTCTCCAACAACAATATAGCCAAGGCGCATGTTGCTTGTCTTTGTATCACTATTTTTATCACAACCAAAGCTTGTGATGGCTGATGCAATCTCACTCCATGTACAACAAATTTTCAATTTAGTATTTGACCTACAATCACGCATGTTCATGTTGTCATCTTTAGAGAAACAAACAACATGTTATATATGTCAAAATCTACAATCAAATGAATGGTGGGATAAGTTCTATTGAGCTTGAATTCACTCACGCCCTTATACATTGGTGGGATCAACAAGTCCTGACAGACCTCTAACCTCGGTTTAATTACAAAATTTATAATAGACTTAATGGTACGGACACCCCCTAAATTATACGCGTGTTGCTCATTTCCCATCTGAATTCTTAAAATGGTCACTAAACCCCCTGAACTATCTGAAATTGTCAACAAGTGACAAAATCCAGAAAGAAATCACTTTCCGTTTCATCTATAAATCGCCTCATGTGACTTCCATGTGCGATTGTAATAAAGGGTAAAATGGGAATTTTAAAAAAATTAAATATGAGGGGTAAATTGTTAATTTTTACTTCGTCAAAATTTTCCATAATATTCCCCAAATCCTCTCGATTAGGGTTTCCTTATTCTAAGCTTGTTTTCCCCGATTGAGATTAAATTAGCTTCATTGTTTCTATTTGTTGCTCTGTTGACGAACTGTGGTGGCAATTGGTTGGACCAAGGATAGACGATGATGAACAATCGCAATACGGTAATTTTTCTGTGGATTTAGATTATTATTGTTGTTTTATGTGTTTTTGAGGTGTATTTTGGGATGAGTTTTGATTTAAAGGTTTTCGACATGTTGTCTTTCTAGAACTTGAGAAATTGTATTCAAATATCATTTTCTATTACAGAATAGACATAAATACAAAAGGGAGGGGACCACTTCTGAAATATAAAATTTCTCATGTCAGACCACACTTGCAACTTGAAATATCCTTTTCAATTATAGTGGCTGGTTTCTTTCTTGATTTTTTTTGCCCAACCCTCTTTCCACATGCACTGTAGCATTGATATGTTTGTAGACTTGCCAAAGTTACACCTTATTTTGACAGTGAAATTGAACGAGTGGTTTATTCATTGACCGTTTGTTGACTTGCTTGCTATTTCTTTGACTGTTTCTTGACTTGCAACAGTGATAGTGACATGTTAATTTGTTAGTTAGATTACTGTTATTTATTTAGATGCTATTACCATTATTTACTTTGATTAAATTTCTTGTAATTGCGCTAATTAGTTTGATTTCATTTGTAAACATCTTTGGCCCAGAGATATTATTTAGCTTTAGGGTGCATCATGGTAGAGGCTATGATGGTGAAATGGAAAACTATATTGGGGGGAAAATTAATTTTTTCGACTACTTGAATCTTGATGAATTGTCTATGTTGGACCTTGATGATATTGCTTTAAAGTTAGGGTATAAGCTGTCTGTTAGGCTTTGGATTCAATTGCTAGGGTATGGAAAACCCATAAATATAAATTGTGATCAGACATTGTTGCCGTTTGGGGATAAGATTCTCCATAATAGGGTCTAAGATTTGTATCTTGAGCTTATAGAAGCATTGCAAATAGTTATGGGAGATAAAGTGATTCAATATCAGCACCCAGAGGCTCATAATGATCGGGCAGAAGCTGATGGGGTTGTTAATGGGCCTGATGTGGTTGGGCTT
Organism: Acer saccharum; assembly: GCA_030490815.1. Classification (NCBI taxonomy): domain Eukaryota; kingdom Viridiplantae; phylum Streptophyta; class Magnoliopsida; order Sapindales; family Sapindaceae; genus Acer; species Acer saccharum. The sequence continues at coordinate 24,587,813 of CM059876.1, forward strand.
AATGAAGAGAGAGTAGATGAATTGAATGGAGAAGCTACTGAGAGAGATAAGTTGCAGAGGAAAGAAAAGGGGAAACAAGTAGCAAAAGAGTAGGAAGTGAAGCTGCTGAGAGAGATAAGTTGCAGAGGAATGAAAAGGGGAAACATGTAGTAGAAGAGGCAGAAAATGATGGTGCAGAAGGAGTAGAAGGTGATGGTGGTGATCAGGATCTGGTGGAGTTGTTATTATGAGCAAGAAGAAGAAGATATAACAGCTAATACATGTGTGGATCCTACAAGGGGTTGGGAGTCATTATAATTTGTAGATATTCCATGTCCAGAAAGTAGAGTTAGATTTGATATTGATGAAGGATTAGAGGATTTGAACAGCTTGGATAGATTTGATACTGAGGAGGTTGAAAGAGGACCTGTTAGGCGATTTTTGAAGAAAAGGTATCATGAATTCAATCCAAGTCATGACATGCAAGATCCAAAGTTTATGCTTAGTATGGAGTTTGGTAGCACTGATGCGTTTAAAAATGCCATTAGGGCACATGCTATGAAAAATAGGAGAGATGTTACATTTAAGAAAAATGATCCTAATCGGATTAGGGCAGTTTGTGTGAATGAGGGTTTCAAATGGTTTGTCTATGGATCTTGGTTAAGTGATAAGAGGACTTTCAAGATAAAGTCTTTAGGTGATAAACACACATGTGCAATGTCATTTAAGAATAAGTTTGTTAATTCCAAAATGATTGTTGACAAATATGTAGATCAATGGAGGGTAAACCCTAATTGGAACTTTGTTGAAATGTCTCACCAATTGAGAGTAGATACTAGTGTGGATGTGTCAGTTTGGCAATACTATCGTGCTAGGAAGAAAGCTAAAAGAATGATCTAGGGTTTTGTTGAGGAGTAATATGCCAAAGTTCGGGACTATGGTGCAGAAATTATAAGGACAAACCCAGGAAGTACAATTAGTTTGAAGTGTTATATAAGAGAAGGAGAAGAAAATCCTAGGTTTCAAAGGCTGTACATTTGCCTTGATGAATTGGAAGAAAGGGTGGAAAGAGGGGTTGTAGACCAATTTTAGGCTTGGATGGATGTCACACCAAAGTAGTTCACCATTGACAACTTCTGACAGCCGTAGGGGTTGATCCTAACAACCAGATGTATCATGTTGCCTATGATTTGGTGGAGTCTGAGTGTAGGGATACATGGGTTTGGTTTCTAGAATTGTTGGCTGTTGATTTGGGAATCAACAACTTATATGGGATTGTATGGATTTCAGACAAACAAAAGGGATTAATAGATGCCATTAATGAATTATTTTCACATTCTGAACATCGGTTATGTGTCAAGCACTTTCACATCAATTTCAAAGGTGAACACATGGGCTTGCTACTAAAACAGATCCTTTGGTGTGCTACAAAGTCCACAACTGAACAAGAGTAATGATTTTTCTTTCCTTGTAGTTAGAAGTTATCGTAATTTTAGATTTAATTGTAATATGCTTTTGTTTTCATTGAATTTGGATTCCTTATCTGCAAGTATGTAGTCTAACATATTTCACTTGACATATTTAAAAGGAGTATGGAGAGTGAATGTACACAAACGAAGTTAAATTGCTTAAAGCATACCTAGGGGGGGGTGAATAGGTTTTTACACCTTTTTTCAAACCCTTGAACAAACATCCGTTTGTCCCTCAAGGTAGCCTTACACACAACACTATAATCCAAGATAGACATACATAGACAATATGATGACACAATCATAATTGAAATGTCTAAGTATATCAACAAGTCATGTGAGGTAAAATATCAAATAATCATAACAACAAAATAAACTTGTATTTCATAAGATGTTCAATGTGTTACAAGAGTGAGCAAAATGTCACTAAACAAATATTACAATATACAAAAGAATCAAAGATACAAATTGATCTATAGAATGAATACACTAATCACACTATACAAAGACTTGATTCAAAATACATCACAAGTCAATATTATGAATCAAGACAATAAAATATACAATTAAAATATAAGAGAAGAGATAGAAAGAATTAACACAAGGGATTTTTTAACGTGGTAAAACCTCCAAGGAGGAAACATCCACGGGTTGAATTACAACCATTGGGTACTATATTATTGGAAAGTAAACATAGAACATTCACAAAGTGACCAATCTTTAGCTCACCCAACCTAGTGAAGTCTAAGCCTACCCAACCCTATTGGAAAGTATGAAATCCCTCAATGATGCGGAACCACCATATATTGGACAACACACTCAACCAACATCGATGGTAGATTAGAAATTCCTCAAGAGTGCATACACATCCCGTGTACCCCGCTCTATCGGAGTCTATGTCTAACCATACGCCTAGGCCTACCAATATGTTAGCCAACTCCCTATCCAAGGCACTCTTGCCTCTAGGGAGCCTCCCATGCATGACTATCCGAGTCCTCCCGACTCTAGCCATGACTTCTTGCTTACCTATCCGAGTCATCCCGACTCTAGGCAAGACTTCTTGCTTGGCTATCCGAGTCATCCCGACTCTAACCAAGACTTCATGCCTTTTACAAGGACTTCCTAGTGTGATCATGTGAATGCAAATGATGCAAACATTCATTTCAACATAGAACATGTGATCAATACATTCTATGGCACAAATAGACCTAAACATGTGAAAAACACAATTAATCAAGTCTAGATGCAAAAATCCATGAATAGAAACCTAAGCATGTGAAACACCTAACACATATACTCAAAGTCTCATTCACACATATAACACTTGAATCACAAAATGTTCATTAAGTCCTAATTCAAGATGCTATCAATATACAATCAAAGTCTAGATATATGAGATTAAAATCAATCAATATACTAGACAAAAATATAGAGCAAGGTTTTGAGATTTACATCAATCAAACCTATATTCTCTAAATCACAAACAAATACACAAATCCTTGATTTCTTCAATCAAAGGACCAAATCAAATCTCAAAGTCATTTTAACACAAAATTAATTCAATTAAGTATCAAACAACCTAAGATGCCATTCTAATCACAATACAACTCACAAACAAATGTAAAACCTAGAATCATGAAAACTAGTCAACATAAGTCCACAAATTGAATTTCAATTGGAATGATAATCAAGCTACCTTTTCAAATAGCTTTCATAAAACAATAACAAAGATATAGAAGAAGAAACCCCAAGCAAATTGAAGGTTATAAAAGAAGAAATCCCAAAGATATGAACACTACCTTGGATTTTCGAGCTGGTTCGGTTTTCTGTGTGCAACCACCAGAAAAGTCGATCAAACAGCTGCCAATCACTTGGAAAAGGTAGAGGACTCGATTACGAACGTTCTCCAACTTGAATCACTCAAATCCGACTTCGTATGAGAAAGTTATGGTGTTTGGAAGTTGAGAAAATTTGGGAGAAAAAATTCTGACGGGAATTCTAACTTTTTCTTCTTGAAAACAAATGGAGGGAATGGAGGGGTTTTAAAAAGAGGAGAGAGGAGGCAATTTTTGGCCAATAAAAGAAGGCCACCTCAGCCCAGCCCCGTGGGGGGCGCGTGGGCCACACGGGGGCAGAGAGTCCCTCTGGCCGTGGGGCCCACGGCTCCATCCACGGGGTGGGCCACACGTGGCCTCTTGGCCACTTACTGCCCTCGCGCGCTCCTTCGGATCTTCAGCCCATATCTTGAGCATCCGACCTCCGATTTCGAATCCGTTTTCGGATTACGAACCGTGACTCCCTCACACATGATAACGACTATACAACTTTGAAAAATGGTTGAGAAATCATCTCGGAAATCATCGATGAAGTCAACACAACGTAAGAGAACGTAAAGTGGCATAGTCAACACGTTTGGACTCGAAACCTTATGAATGAGTAACCGAAACGACCGGAACTCAATAAGGCATTGAATAAGAACATGTTCAAGTCCTAAACACAAAATACGGAAACATATAAACACAAATACACACACATATGCTAGTTTCCGGACATAGTCCTAGAAAATGCAAAACACAAAGTTTATTAACTAAAAGTGAATGCATGAGCATATTTTGCCAAGTGTGTGAAAGTGAAATGTAAATGAAATAAAATCATGAAGGGACACACAAAAATGATATGTGTGGGTGTGTGCCTAGCCTTGTAAGAGATAAGAGGTCATGTATACCTTTGTAGACCGATAATGTCCGAAACTCTTAAAAGCCGGCAACTTGAACGAATAATGGTTGAGACGTCCTTCGTCTTCGAAATCCTTCATTTTCTAACCACTAAACATTACAAGTAAAACACGTTTTGATATGGAATTAATGCCAACACTAATTATCAACCTAACAATCTCCCCCTTTGGCAAATTCCATGTCAAAACCCCTAAACAAACACTAAAACAATTACAAAGAAAATTTGGTCACAATGAGTACAATGAGTTACACATATAGACACAAATTATAAATCAAGTCTTGAACTTCATCTTGGTCTTCTCTTGATATCACCTAAAAAAAAACTTGAAAGCACAAGAATATCCAAGAGACACCAAGTATGGCAATATCCAAGTATCCAATCATAGGCAAGAAAATAATAGCATATAAGTTCAAATGGATCAAGTATGCTCCCCCTTAATACATACTATCCATCAATATATTCTAAGCCAAGATTCAACAAAAAAAATATTACATGCCATATAGTTCAAGCTAGATACCAAATATACAAAAACAACTAACATAAGGCTAAGTAAGCTAGATATCTCCCATGTGTTTCTCATATTTCTCCCCCTTTTTGACATGATATGAAGCCAAAGGGAAAGAGTAAGAAATTATACCTCATGAAGCTTTCTAGCCACTTGTGCCACCAAGGAAAGAAGAACGGTGTGCGGATCTCACATATTGCCTTGTTGGAGTTGATTTTCCTTCCAACTCTTTGATCCTCTCATCTTGAGCAACAAGCTTTGCACTAAGGTCTTCAATCTTCCTTTGTGACGCCTCAATCAACCTATGAGATTCTTCAACCTCTTTCCTCAATTTTAAAGCCCAACTAGGAAGAGCGGGTGAGTAAGGGACATGGTTAGAATCAAGAGAATCACCAAAAAGCCTAAGTACATCATTAGACTTTCCCTTGTCCTTGTATGACATGGTTGCCAAACGTTTCTCACACAACTTCTCTAAGGGAGGAAGCATAACATCACCATCAAGATTCCTCACACCTTTAGCTAAGCACAATTGAGTTATAAACCCCGGAAAAGCCAATTTCTTGTCCAAACGACTAGTACAAGCCGCACTTTGAATTTGCTCCACAAGCAATTCACCAAGGTTTATAGGTTGGTTAGTAACCAAGGCATACACAATCTTAATCTTGTCTCTATTGAGCTCCGAAGCATTAGTAGAAACAATAAGATTGGAGCATACAAATAAATGCCAAAATGCACTAATTTTTGTTAGCTCACCTTGCCTAATAAAAGCACGTTTCCCCCACACAAAATCATCATCATCACAAAGAGTCTTACCCATTAAATCAAGGTTTTCCAAGACATCAATATCAAGGAAATCCGATTCAATGTCATCGGACAAGTTAAGAAATTCATTAACCTTCCTAGGGCAAACTCTAAAGACAACTTTCCTTATGCTAAGAGTAGCACTAGTCACAGTAGAACCGGATTTGTAAGCATTATAAAATTCTCTAACAATGGTCTCATTAGATACTCCTAACATGTTGACCCATGAAATCCAATTCCTACTCTTAAGCACATCATAAACATATGATCCAATACAAGAGTCCAAGTCAATACCTCTTTCTTGAATTATCTTTTTGCACCCAAAAATTCCCAATTCATCAACTTTGTTACCTTTGGAAATTTTGGACGAAATTGTAGGTTTCGACTTGGCAATGGGAGATGAAGAAGTATTTCCACCAACCTTCTTTGCTTTACCCATTATCTTGCAACACAAAACAAACTAAAAACAAAGTGAGAGGAAACAAAGAAACAAATAAGAAACCAATAAACATATACAAAGGCAAAACACTATATTTAATAAATCACCATGCAAGTAAGAATTTATCATAGCATCTTCATGATTTATCAAAAATAAGAATAATGCCAACAATTAACAACCTTGAAGAACATGTGAACATGTCATAAAAGAGAACAAGAATTTAGCATATTATGCTCCCCCTTGACAAGTGCCTCATCTAAAATCAAGATAGACAAATGTTCACAAAAATCACCACACAATCACATCACAAGCAATCTTTATTAGATTTGCAAATAAGCTTCACATATCTAAGAGAGTTACATCAAGATTTTCAATCACTCTCATATGTCATCAAAAATTGCTAAAGTATCACAAATACTAATTAAGCAAAAGTGAGTGTGTGAAGATTTGCTTCAAGTATATGAAAAGAAGTAGTTTGATAATCAAGCATGCACACAATTTCAACATCTATTCATCTTAGGCCTTTCCATAAAAAGGTCAAACCGGTTATCATCCGAAATTTTGCTTATAAAGAGAATAGATTTCAACATGTGAGCGTGTGTGTGCATGTGGCTCGTCAACCCATTTCTATTTGTCAACCCGAGCTCATTTGATTATTCAACTATACTCCAAAAGCCTTTTATTTTTATTTTTTTTTATATTTTTTTTTTATTAAGGCTTGAATCAAAGAATTTTTTTTTTTATGATTCAATTCAACACTTCTTTGATTTTTCTAACATAAACATATACACCTCATGGCGGCTTTCACTCATCACAATGACGTAGCCCTTTCCAACATTGGGTGGCTTCACAACCAAGGTGTGTAGCCCTTTCCATGAGGGTGCTCGTTGAGTTCTATGTTGCCGAAGCAAATGGATACCAACCATTGGTCATTTTTAAATGTACTAGTCCTTAGGACTTCAAGGTGTATCCAAAGCGAACATCAATCAAGCTCAACATACTTAACAAAACATACAAGAGAAGCAAAGTGCATTTTTGAAACCAATTTCAAGGCTTAAAAGCACATGATCTAAAAGCAAGTAAAGAGACTTACTTAAGATCTCTACTTCTCAAGAGAGTAGCTATCAAAGAATATGAAGCTCACATTATTCAAAATTAGCCACTCAACAATCATACAAATAACAACACGCTTCATGAAATAAGATCAATGTGAACACTTATCACCAAAAGATCTTAAACTAGCAAATGTCAAAGAGTACCATATAAACACTATATTAGTTCTCAATTATGACATGCTTCATGAAAGTGATACAAACAATGAGTTGATAGATGAAAAATCAAGTAAGCAAGCAATATGATATAGAGATACCTTCGCAAGCTATTTTCACCAAATACAAAGCCTTCACCCTTTTTATGAGTCCTCTTGGCTTGTGAGTCCTCATGACTACAAGTTATAGGTGTGTCGATTCCAAGAGACTAAAGGCAATGTAATCCAACTCAAACAAACAAAAAAAAATGACTTTCTCTAAAAGCCATAACAATAATGTTATCATATAGATTCCAAAAAAAAAACTTCTCAAAAGTTAACCAACAAATTTTGACTATCAAAACAAACAAAGTGAGATAGCTAAGTTCATGTCAAGTTGTAAAGATACAAAGCAAAAAGCTAAGCCTCTTATCAACGACACTAATCTTAAAGCTAACTCACATGTGCAACTTACACTAATGGTAAGAGCACTCACCCTTGACAAATTTTGTCTTGGGTGGACAAACATGAACATCATCAAGATTCTCTTTGACCACAATGTTGAACCTAGAGTAAAGTTCTTCCACAACTTGATTCACAATAATATCATTAATACTCTTCTTCTCAACATTGTTAGCAACACATGCATGGTCAAACTTTGTAGGATATGCATTCTTCACCTTCCGGATATTCTTAGCATGCTTTGACAAATTATCATGCTTTCCATATTCAAAAGCTTTAGCATGCATAGAATTAGGTCCAATCGCTCTATTCCTAGATGCATTTTCTAAGTTGCAATATTCAATGAATTTATAGCACTTGGGCTTGATATGGCCTAAGGTATTGCAAAAATGACATATGGGAACAAAAGGAGAGATTTTACCTTCCGGTGGTGGTGGAGGACAAATGGGAGTTTCAAGGGGTACCTTGTTCATCAACTTGTTCTTGGTATTGGAACATCTCTTCTTAGAAGCTTTCTTATCAACAACGACCTTGCTTGTAGGAAATGATGCACTATGAGCTTCTCCTCAACTACCAAGTCGCTTGAGCCTCCTAGAGTCAAACTAGAGATGATCCTATCCCTTTCAAGAACAAACCCTTCAACTTCTCTAAGCTTCTTGGCAAGAGCATTCTTTTCACCTAAGAGCCTCCGAGTTGTTGAGACAAACTCATCCACTTGTAGCTTGATCAAATCATCTTAAGCACTCTTAATGATTTGGATCAACCTCCTCATCCAACGAACCTTGACATACATCCTCTAGGATAGAGTGAGAGGTCATGAATGCAACAAAGTTGCTTACCAACTCTTCTTCACTAGAAGACTCATCACTTGAGCTCTCCTCATCACTAGAGACATAATCACTCCATGTGGATTTCTTCATTATGTTGCTTGAGTAAGTGATCAAACCTAAATTGATCAACCTTTGGAACACAAGAACATCTTCTTCTTTGCTTTTGTAACTAACACTCTTTCAAGCTTATCAACAAATTTGTTAGTAGACAAATGCAATGAAAAATGAGAAGAACCTTTTCCACAACAAATAAAGGAGGACAACTATGACACAAAAACCTAAGCAATTTACACGTAAGTATAAACCGGATCTCGTCGAGTGCCGTCCGACGACCCGCTCTGATACCAATTGAATGTACACAAACGAAGTTAAATTGCTTAAAGCATACCTAGAGGGGGGGGTGAATAGGTTTTTACACCTTTTTTCAAACCCTTGAACAAACATCCGTTTGTCCCTCAAGGTAGCCTTACACACAACACTATAATCCAAGATAGACATACATAGACAATATGATGACACAATCATAATTGAAATGTCTAAGTATATCAACAAGTCATGTGAGGTAAAATATCAAATAATCATAACAACAAAATAAACTTGTATTTCATAAGATGTTCAATGTGTTACAAGAGTGAGCAAAATGTCACTAAACAAATATTACAATATACAAAAGAATCAAAGATACAAATTGATCTATAGAATGAATACACTAATCACACTATACAAAGACTTGATTCAAAATACATCACAAAGTCAATATTATGAATCAAGACAATAAAATATACAATTAAAATATAAGAGAAGAGATAGAAAGAATTAACACAAGGGATTTTTTAACGTGGTAAAACCTCCAAGGAGGAAACATCCACGGGTTGAATTACAACCATTGGGTACTATATTATTGGAAAGTAAACATAGAACATTCACAAAGTGACCAATCTTTAGCTCACCCAACCTAGTGAAGTCTAAGCCTACCCAACCCTATTGGAAAGTATGAAATCCCTCAATGATGCGGAACCACCATATATTGGACAACACACTCAACCAACATCGATGGTAGATTAGAAATTCCTCAAGAGTGCATACACATCCCGTGTACCCCCGCTCTATCGGAGTCTATGTCTAACCATACGCCTAGGCCTACCAATATGTTAGCCAACTCCCTATCCAAGGCACTCTTGCCTCTAGGGAGCCTCCCATGCATGACTATCCGAGTCCTCCCGACTCTAGCCATGACTTCTTGCTTACCTATCCGAGTCATCCCGACTCTAGGCAAGACTTCTTGCTTGGCTATCCGAGTCATCCCGACTCTAACCAAGACTTCATGCCTTTTACAAGGACTTCCTAGTGTGATCATGTGAATGCAAATGATGCAAACATTCATTTCAACATAGAACATGTGATCAATACATTCTATGGCACAAATAGACCTAAACATGTGAAAACACAATTAATCAAGTCTAGATGCAAAAATCCATGAATAGAAACCTAAGCATGTGAAACACCTAACACATATACTCAAAGTCTCATTCACACATATAACACTTGAATCACAAAATGTTCAATTAAGTCCTAATCAAGTGCTATCAATATACAATCAAAGTCTAGATATATGAGATTAAAATCAATCAATATACTAGACAAAAATATAGAGCAAGGTTTTGAGATTTACATCAATCAAAGCCTATATTCTCTAAATCACAAACAAATACACAAATCCTTGATTTCTTCAATCAAAGGACCAAATCAAATCTCAAAGTCATTTTAACACAAAATTAATTCAATTAAGTATCAAACAACTAAGATGCCATTCTAATCACAATACAACTCACAAACAAATGTAAAACCTAGAATCATAAAATCTAGTCAACATAAGTCCACAAATGAGTTTCAATTGGAATGATAATCAAGCTACCTTTTCAAATAGCTTTCATAAAACAATAACAAAGATATAGAAGAAGAAACCCCAAGCAAATTGAAGGTTATAAAAGAAGAAATCCCAAAGATATGAACACTACCTTGGATTTTCGAGCTGGTTCGGTTTTCTGTGTGCAACCACCAGAAAAGTCGATCAAACAGCTGCCAAATCACTTGGAAAAGGTAGAGGACTCGATTACGAACGTTCTCCAACTTGAATCACTCAAATCCGACTTCGTATGAGAAAGTTATGGTGTTTGGAAGTTGAGAAAATTTGGGAGAAAAATTCTGACGGGAATTCTAACTTTTTCTTCTTGAAAACAAATGGAGGGAATGGAGGGGTTTTAAAAAGAGGAGAGAGGAGGCAATTTTTGGCCAATAAAAGATGGCCACCTCAGCCCAGCCCGTGGGGGGCGCGTGGGCCACACGGGGGCAGAGAGTCCCTCTGGCCGTGGGGCCCACGGCTCCATCCACGGGGTGGGCCACACGTGGCCTCTTGGCCACTTACGCCCTCGCGCGCTCCTTCGGATCTTCAGCCCATATCTTGAGCATCCGACCTCCGATTTCGAATCCGTTTTCGGATTACGAACCGTGACTCCCTCACACATGATAACGACTATACAACTTTGAAAAATGGTTGAGAAATCATCTCGGAAATCATCGATGAAGTCAACACAACGTAAGAGAACGTAAAGTGGCATAGTCAATACGTTTGGACTCGAAACCTTATGAATGAGTAACCGAAACGACCGGAACTCAATAAGGCATTGAATAAGAACATGTTCAAGTCCTAAACATAAAATACGGAAACATATAAACACAAATACACACACATATGCTAGTTTCCGGACATAGTCCTAGAAAATGCAAAACACAAAGTTTATTAACTAAAAGTGAATGCATGAGCATATTTTGCCAAGTGTGTGAAAGTGAAATGTAAATGAAATAAAATCATGAAGGGACACACAAAAATGATATGTGTGGGTGTGTGCCTAGCCTTGTAAGAGATAAGAGGTCATGTATACCTTTGTAGACCGATAATGTCCGAAACTCTTAAAAGCCGGCAACTTGAACGAATAATGGTTGAGACGTCCTTCGTCTTCGAAATCCTTCATTTTCTAACCACTAAACATTACAAGTAAAACACGTTTTGATATGGAATTAATGCCAACACTAATTATCAACCTAACAGAGAGGATGAGAAGTGTAAGTGAAGTTGCATATAAATGGTTAGAAGAAAAGGATCCTAAGCACTGGTCAATGGCCTTCTTCACAAACACTGCATTATGTGATATGTTATGCAATAGGGAAAAGATCATTTTCCCCCTGACCTTTACCCTATTAGAAAGGTGAGGACAGAGTTTTCCTTTTAACACCCCACCCCCCAATGGAATTAATGGCAACTAAACCCCTTTTGTTAGGAATTCCGTCCATATATAGTGTTGACCGTTAATAAAGGGGGCATTTCCATAATCTCACCGGTGGGGACAGTTAGAGTAATTAGGATTGAAGGTTAAAAATGTAAATTGATATTTATAATAAATAATATATTAAATAAAAAATCAAATAAGTGGAGGAGATGTTGCCAAGTCACTCCTTCACCCATCAGATATTTCTAAAACCACCCATCAGGAATCTCTAATCATCTTCAATTCTACTTATTCTTCTCCACGAATCCACGACCACCATCTTCATTTGTTTAAAAAATATTTTCAAAAACCCTCAGATGCCACACACCAACCTCAAACAAAACACAAACATCAGATTAATACTAATAATAATAAAAAAAAAATCAGATTAATAATCTGGATCTCAACTCTCATAACATAAAAACCAACTCTCTGTATCGCTGCTCTGATTCTTGTCTCTACAACCTAATTTCATTGTTGAATTTCTTGATGAACGCTTCCGCTCGCCGGTTCAACTCCTCCTGGAGATGTGGTGGTCTGGTGGAGAAGATGGAGATGTTGCGGCGTATGGTGGTGGCGAGAGCGGGATGGTGAGTGCAGCAGCGATCGATGAATCTCTAAGAATGAGATCTAGAAGAATCTTTTGTTGAATCTCTTGGAAGAGATCTAATGAATTTGGATCAAGCTTTTTCTTTCTTCTTGTTTTCATTTTTTGATGTTGATGAAGATTTAAAAAAAAAAAAACGAAAGAGAGATCTAGATGTTTTGAGTTTGAGGGCTTCAAATGTGGTGGTGACTAGATTTTGGGTGTGGTGATGGGTGGTTCACGGTTTGGTGTTTGAGTTGTGATGGAGATGGTGGTGGTCTGGTGGAGATGATCACGATGATCACGGTGATAGAAAAAAAGAGATCACTAGTTTTTTTTAAATTTTTTGTTACTTTTTTTTGTTTCAAAGTTTCAATAAAAAAATATATAAGGAGATATTTCCATCTTCCATCTCAAAGATGGACGATGTAGATCTTTTTTTTTGCAATTGTATTTTCTATTTTTATTTTTTTTGTTTTTTTAATATATTTTTAATTTATTGAATACTTAAAGGGTAAAATTGTAATTTCAGCTATTAAATATCTGCCATTTAAAGACATAAAAGGGAAATTTCATCTTTTTAACCACTGAATAGTGTTAGAGTTAGCTTTTCTGTTGAAAAAGTTAACGGAAGGGGGACTTTTGACAATATTTTGATTTTAGGGGAGAGACCGGCCAATATGAGCAAACCATGTTCTCACCTTTCTAATAGGGTAAAAATCAGGGGGTAAAATGATATTTTCCTTTATGCAATAACATGTGTGAAACTTTCAACTCAACAATATTAAATGCTCGTGAAAAGCCAGTGGTCACTATGATGGAGATGATCATGACCTACTTGATGAAAAGGCTTGTGAGGAAGAGAGATAATCTAGAGAGGTGGAAACATGAAATAGGTCCTAAAGTGTTTAAGGTTATTGAGAAGATTAAGGTGGAGAGTAACATCTACTGCCATGAATACTGTGGAAACAACAAATATCAAGTCCGGGGTTATGGAGATGAGCAGTATGTTGTTGACATCGAAACAAGACTTGTGCTTGCATTAAGTGGCAGCTGACTGGGATTCCATGTATTCATGGAATGTTTGCCCTGTTGAATTCCAACCATGACCCTATTCAATTCATACACAATATGTACAAGAAGGAAATGTTTATGAAGGTGTATAATCCGGTCATATATGGCATCAATAGGCCAAGCATGTGGCCAAATACCAATGAGAAACAGTTCAAATTTCAGAATACAAGAAATAGAGGGGTAGGCCAAAGAAGGTAAGGAATCTTCATCTGATAAGGTTAGGGTAGGAGGCAAACTCATGTTGAGGAGGAATTACGTAAGGATTAAGTGCAACAAATGTAATCAACAAGGGCACAATAAGACCACTTGTGACAAAAGGAAATGAGTTGGCTTTGGGGTTGAAAATAGTTTTGAACTAGGGCAACGAACTGAAGCTACCCAAGTTGCTGAATCTACTCAACCAAGCCAAGGAACCAAGACAACCAAGAGGAAAAGAACCAACCCAATAACCTGATAGATGTTATTGCATATGGGTTTTTGTATGCCTGATGAAAGACTAGTTTTTGCTATTGTGTTATTGCATATGTTTTTGGGGTGTATTCTGGTACTATTATTTACATTTGATAGACCAGTTTAAGGGATTTGCTTTTGTAATGCATGATATGTAATGTTTATTGATGGTTGGTACTCAATTTGAGATTGTAATGTTTGTTAATGGTTGGTACTTAATTCAAAATGTAATGTTTATTAGGTATTGCAGTAAGCTGCATTTTCATTATGGTATATTGTTTTTGATTCAGGTATGTTGGTTTCATGAGTCAAGCCTTGATTTAGATGATGTGCACATTAGTTAGGAAGTTTAATTGCTTTTAATTGTTGGAAAGATCAAGTACAGTGACATTAGAAAGAATTGTTGATGCCAAATTGCAACTTCATTGCTGTCATTGATATAAATTAGATTTGTTGAACACAAAACTACAACAACTTGTTACAATAGATTCAGGCATTCAGTTACAAATTTCAGAGACACTTTTTGACACAACAAACAATATCCCTATTGCTAAAACCAAAACACCAAATGACTTTCTCCTTCTACAGTTACCATTTTGCTTTCTTCTCTTTCCTGTAGAACTAACCCCTTCATCTACACCAACTGTACTGACATATGTAGAGATTGTACCAATGCCTTCAAAAGAATCAAAACCATTATCTTCCCCCAATCTCATCTCCAGCTCCCTTATTCTTCTTAGCAATCCAGGAATAATCTTCTTGGACCTTGCACAAATAGGAAGGTCATACCAATTGAAGAATCCACATTTCACATCACCCTTACAATCACAAAACAAACACAAAGACTCATTTATTGATAAGATATTATGGAAGGATAAATACCCATTTAAACACCCACAAACCTGAAAAATTGAGCAGCCCTAGAAACGTCTTCCCAGGTTTGAATCTGTCCAAGATGTGCAACACCTAGGTCTTTTTCCACAGAAACACCCCCAACATCCAAGCTTCCATCACTCACTTCTGCCCTAGAAAAAAAAAAATTGGAGAAGCACATGAAGAATTTCTAAGCTGAAGTTGAAGCTTTGGTCAATATATCAGATTATTTTTTAATTTTTTTTTCCCATTTTACCCTTTATTACAGTCGCACATGGAAGTCACATGAGGCGATTTACAGACGGAACAGAAAGTGATTTCCGTCTAGATTCCGTCACTTGTTGACAATTTCAGACAGTTCAAGGGGTTTAGTGACCATTTTAAGAATTCAGGGGGGGAATGAGCAACACGCGTATAATTCAAGGGATATTCGTACCATTAAGCCTTTATAATAATACTTATTTATATATGGTTATCGTGTTGAATTACAAAGAGTTGTCCATTTAAATTATCTTTTATTCTCTCCTCTCCCTAACTGTGAATGTATAATATGAACATTCAAATTGTATTCTAGGTACCATTAGCATCCAAAACGCCTCTGATATAACATAATCATCCAGAATGGTCGAACCTATTGATATGAAACGAAACATAATCGGATACTGAAGCGTAATAGCGAATCAGAAGCTTCATAAAACCAGTATCATTTTTAGTTTCAGATACATAACCTTTAGGCTTTTACCGATACTCAAAAGATCGAACAAACCACAACAAAAGGAATTAAGAGAGCACCTTACTATAAGCTTTGATTAGACTGAACAATTGCAACGAGTACACTAAGATAGGATTTTTCTTAGTACATTTCCGGGAGACTGGGATCAACTCGATTTAATTTCAGGAAAAAAAAATGATAGCCTCAATATTGTTTTTAATTGTAAAAAAATGTGAAATAATGTTCCAGTACTTGAAAGATAATATTACAGGTCTTTTCGATCAATCCAGAATAGCGATGATGGCATCAACGACCTCTTGTGTATTGCTGTCTCTGCCAAGATCCTTGGTCCGTTACTTTCCCTCTGATATTACGCATAGCATCATGGCTGATGAAAGGAGCAAAGCTACCGGGTTTGCCTTCTTTTGTTCCATTATCTTATCGTTCCCCACATTTCCTGCAGAAGCACCCTGCTCGAAGACCGCATGTTCAGCTCCCACGTTACCTGTAGTCATCACACATTTAATGAGACTCGCTCATATACTAACAACAATAAAACTCATCATCCTCTATTTGATATCACAACTCAAGAATGTATTATGTTATTATGTAGTTAAAAAAGCCTTTGCAGAACAATGTAACAGACAGGTAAAGCAATGCAAACGTGCCAACAGATAAGCTACGCTAAACTAGATCAATCTTTGAAAGTAACACATACCACAACATCAAATTGCTCGGGCTTTGAAACCAGTTGCATACAGCAATTGTCAACAATGATCTCATTGTACTTGATACTGGGATATTTTGTAGTGACTTCCCGGCAAGATTCCAAAAACAAACCATCAGCAAGTTTCACAATGTTGGCTTTGTGCACAGCTGTCACTATTTTCCGGTTGTTTAAATAGGCATACTCAAACACATATTTTGCAATACGTTCAGAGCAAAATTTTGTCTTCACCTAGCAAATGCAAAACCGCTGGATGAGAATCAGAAAAACGCAAAAGCCTCACACAGTAATAATACTTTAATTTCTAAAAGACATTATCCATCCAATGTAATGTTGTAGCATTGTTTACGGATAACATGAATATGAACGAAATATACACACACCATGAGCTAAACATCAGAAACCTATAGTTATCATATCAGTTATTCCGAGGATTTAGAGCATTCCAAATTTAGTAAAAATCAGTGAATTTGGAGCGTTTTTGAAAAAGTCATAACAAGCTTTTCGGTAAATTTACTTCTTATGTTTAGTCTCTCAAAACTATGAATTTGAATGTATGTAAGCTCTTTGACCTGAACAAGTCTATTTCATGAGACTTAAAGTCCTATTCATTATAATTGAGCAATTTCAATAACGAAACAAGCAAATTTACTGAGCTTTCTATTGAAACCGAATTCGAACAGTTCATACTTCAATTACACAAACTAATCAATACAAACTTCATACAAAATCAAATCTTGGAACAAAAAAAAATAAAAATTGAACTTGAACTTGAAATTGAAATAACAGCAGTTACTTACCTTAAGACTCTCAACGACTCCGGGAACGACTTCATGCTCGAGCCCTAAATATCTGCCTTCAGTGTTCTTTAAGGCTTACGTGCCTTCACACGTCAGATTTAGAGGCTGACGTGCCCATACAAGTCAGCATTAAGCGATGACGTGGACATGACACGTCAGTGTAAGATTCAAAATAATTAATTGTTTGAAAAAAAAAAAGATTAAAAATTTCTAAAACTTTGATTTATCAATATCTTTAATAATAAACTAATGAAATTGAACACAAATATCTGTCTAAAAGTAGACGGAATTGTAGTATGATGATCCAAATAATAAAACTTCAGTCAACACAGAGCAGAAACAAAAAAAAAAAAAAAAAATTCTCTGTTAACATTTCAATTACAACATCAATAAAAACAGATATATTCTGTCGAGAAGACGGTAAACATTATCCGACTTGAATTAAAAAAAAATGCTTTTAAACCACAAATACCTATCATAAAAGCTAAAGCAATTCTTCTAAATTCTCAACAAAAAAGAAGAAGCAGGCAATGTAATGTAATCAAGTAACAAGCACATAGATGTACATTCAACTACCAAGCCTTTATTTTCCAAAAAATGTTCAAAGAACATATACCAAATGAAAGGCAGACTTTCAAAACCTGTATTAATGGGTTGAAGAAGGAGGAGCACCTGTGTTGCCCAATCCCATCTTCTGACCCAAGAGCGTCAGCTGCTCGACAAACTCTACTCCTGTGAGAATTTCTGTTGTTCCGTATATAACATGCTTGAGGGGCTGCTGACGCTTTGCATGCTCCTGCAAGCTGCCATACTCCATGTAGTTACCACCACCGATCATGAAGACAATAGCTTCTTTAAATGGTCCCTTCAGATGGCTGCTGCCTCCCCCAGAGCTAGACTTGGGAGCTCGAGGATCGAACACAAGGTAGGAGTCGATCTCCGGATTTGGCTTTCCTTCAACCAAAGCTTCCACTGTCCTTGTCAATGCAAGCTGCCTGTCACTAGCTAATAGATTCTTCACACCAGCAGTCACAGCACTAATCGACTGCCCATATAGCTTCTCAGCCCAATCAACAATGTTACTTCTACTTGCAGAATTTGCTGATGCTAATGAGACATTCAATGACTTGATCTTTTTCACGTACTGGTATGCGCTAGTATCAACCTCAGACTCCCTGAGGGCTGCTTCCACTGACTCGACTTCCGACTGATTAATGGTTTCCAAAGAGATTAGATATATAATTGCAAACCGCAACTTATCCATCTTACTGCCTTTTCCTTTAAGTGTGCCCAGCAGTTCATTTCGATCAATGCCTCCTCTCAGCATCATGTCATTTTCCTTTTTAGCATATGAATCAAGAGACCTCTCCTTGATCTCACCCAACAAGACAGTCGCAATATTTGTGTGCTTATCAATCACCTGCTTCCTCTCAGTCAATTCAGGCAATGAATTCACTGCATTCATCAAATGTTTAGTGTTGCCGATCAAATCAGTTCCATCAAACTCAGCCCCATCGGTACCCCCAGTTCTCCTATTAACATCATCAACATCCTTCTTATACTTATTCAGTTGAGTCTCGATCTCCACTGCAACTTCAGGAAATTCCAACCAGCCATTGGCCACCCAAAACGGGTCTGAACTGTCCAACTCAAATGACTTCATCCCACCCTTTTCTCCCTGAACGCTCAACCTATTAAGCTTCAATCCAAGCACATCATGCACAAGTGGACAGTACCTAAAGTCATGCTGTATCCCAACAGACAACTCAAAATTCCTATCGAAAATACACAAAATGGGACGCTGGAACGAGCTCACAAAATTCCCGCCTTCTGAAAACAAATTGTTCTTGGACAACAAATGATCCCGCAACCTCTGGTCCAATGCTGATGCAACCATCTCTGCTGGCCCACTACGTGGACACCTTATGATTGGCACCACACCTAGGGTAGCCAATACACAAAATAACCCGTTAACAATCTTCTCAATGATCTCCTCAATTTCTCTATCCCCTGCTTTCGGATCATTCAACTGAACATAACTATTCTTTTGAGCCAACGAAAACAAATTATCCTCTAAAGTCACAAACTCCAAATACTGATCACAGACCTTGGAAATCCTCTGAATGGAATCTGAATTTAACGTCCCGGATGCTAAATCCTCAAGCAGTGTCCGTGGTATCGAGGACGAAAAGTTCAGGTGAAAACTATCATAAAGAGAAGCAGAAGCATCCGCTATGATTCTTTGTACATTTTGCTGGCTTGCTTGAACAAAGTACACAGCAGGCACATCGTGAACAGGCTTGCGATCTTTATCAACGAGGAAATAAAGGGTCACACCATGTTTACGGAGATCCTTAACATGGATCAACGGTGACAAAATATTCTGGCAAAATCTATCATATATCAAGATCTTATAAACCTCCTCGTTGGCAGTTCCAGTTGCGTTCACAGGTTGGTTCAGATTCAGCATCCGGATTATACATTCTGTACCGTAAAGTATTAATGGATAGATCAGATTCAATACATAACACAAAGAATATTAACTAAATTCAGTCAGTAGTCAGTACATATAGATTTAGTCAAAAAAACTACAATGGTTTTCATTTTCATTTATATGTAGACGAAATAGAACAACTAATTTGGCGGATTCCTGCCCAGAAATGGGATTTTTATGAATTCTATCTACTTCTTGTCAAGTTTATCGATTTAACAAAAAATAGAGAATTACCAGTTTGTTTCTGACGAAGATTGAGAGCCATCGAAGGCTGAAATCCAAGTCCCTTGCAGATTTGCTCTCTTCAGTTTCTAAAACATGATTCATGAAATCAGAAATAATATATAATATATTAAAAAAAAAAAAAAAAAAAAAAAAAAAAAAAAACTAGAGTTAGGGATTTCGAGATCTCATTTACCGCGCTTTATCAGTGCCTCTGATTTATATCTCCATGTAAAGATTGAGATTTGAGAATGATGTATTTAGCTGTAATTTGTGATTTCAGGAAATTCAAGAAATGTGAATTGAACAGAGTAGATGGGAAGAGAAATTAGTTGAATTCCCAATTGCCCAAAACAAAAGGCCCCTTGAAGTAATCCTCTAACTCTAAGGCAGGCCCAACACCCGGATCCGTTAACAAAAAGGATCTAATCGTGTGGGTTAAAAATATAAATTTACAATACTATAGGGATCTTATCGAGTTTTGTTCATTTTATCTTTATTTTTAGTCGATCAATATCTGACACGTAATGAATCAACACCTGGTTAAATCACGTCATTATCGTAGTACACGTGGACCAATAACAAATTTATTTCTCCTTCTTTTATTTAATTTTTTGTTATCGGATATATTAAGGACGTGTATGGTTTGTAATCCAAACACAACAGACACTAATCTGCACTTAATGCACAACCTCCAAACACGACCTTAATAGTAACCGAAAGACTAGGGATAGCAATGGGTTCGGGACAGGGACAACAAATCGTGATCCTACCTCAAAAAAAAAATTACTTTGCCCCAACCCTGATTATTGAAGACTTGGTTCGAGGCGAGGAATTTCCGGAGTGTGGGGAGATGGTCCCAACCCCTCCCTGCCCTGCCCTGATTTTGTTTTTGAAAATATGGATATTGCACAATTTCTATATATCTAATAGTTATTTGTAATAAAATAAATTCTTATAAAGTGAATGAATAGTATGAAATGGTATTAAAAACAATCTCCCCTGAATAAACTTTAAAATAAATCTTATATATATAGTTTCAACCAAGAGCTACCTGTATTAGTTAAATATACTTTAATCTTCATACACTTTTTTCATTCTACTTAATATTATACATAAAATATAAGAATATATCAATATATTTGTTTCGAAAAAAAAAACAGAATATATCAACCGATTAAAAAAGTTATATGTACGTAATTTAAAAATAAAAAGCAAAAGCATGAATATTAAAATACCTGAGTTCAAGCGAAACAACTGATTGAATTGAACTTTGTACTTTTTAGGGTTGATGACTTAAAGTATACCACTGTGAATGAAAAATAATAGATAATAATTAGGTTTTTCTTTTATCTGATGTAAGTTTACAATTTACATTAGATAAAAAATAAATTAATATTAATTCTTTATATCTTAAAATATATATTATTTAATTAATTAAAAAAGGAGGGTCCACGACCACGTCCACAATCTATCGGAAACCTTCGACGTATTACAAAGGCACAAGATGAGGCTAAACCCAACCAAACGCATGTTCGGTGTGCCCTCTGGGAAGTTCTTGG
Source organism: Acer saccharum (assembly GCA_030490815.1). Taxonomy (NCBI): domain Eukaryota; kingdom Viridiplantae; phylum Streptophyta; class Magnoliopsida; order Sapindales; family Sapindaceae; genus Acer; species Acer saccharum. Next base: position 24,609,106 of record CM059876.1, read on the forward strand.
GTTTCCAGGTGCATCAAAGAGGAATATAAGCAAACCCGGAAAAAATCTCTGTGATAAGAAAGATGAAAGCACCAAAAACACTCAAAGAATTCCAGCAACTGACCGGCTGTCTAGCGTCACTAAACCGTTTCATCTCAAGGTCAATAGAGAAATCTTTACCTTTCTTCAAAGCCTTGAAAAAGGAAGCATGAGTAAAATGGGATGAGCAGTGTGAGAAGGCTTTCCAACTGTTAAAGGATTACCCAGGACGAGCTCATTTATTGTCAAAACCACAAGCAAGAGAAACTCTATATTTGTATCTGTCAGTTACAGATGTCGCAACCAGCTCTCCACTCATGAGACAAGATGAAGGCACACAATGCCCGATCTACTACACTAGTAAAGCCATGTTGTCTGCCGAGATCAGATATCCTCCAGCCGAGAATATGGCATTAGCACTAGTGATTGCGGCAAGAAAGTTCCATCCATATTTCCAAGCTCACAAGATTAGTGTGTATACCAATTGCCAATTAATGCAAATACTGCAAAACTGGAAGTATCCAACATACTGTCAAAATGGGCAATTGAACTAAGCGAATTCGACATCGAATATATCCCCGGATTAAAGTAAATTGAACTTTGCAAAACATGAATATTAAAATACCTAAGTTCAAGCGAAACATCCCCGGATTAAAGTAAATTGAACTTTGCAAAAGCATGAATATTAAAATACCTAAGTTCAAGCGAAACAACTGTTTGAATTGAACTTTGTATCTTTTTAGGGTTGATGACTTAAAGTATACCGTTGTGAATGAAAAATAATAGATAATAATTAGGTTTTACTTTTATCTGATGTAAGTTTACAATTTACATTAGATAAAAAATAAATTAATATTAATTCTTTATATCTTAATATTACTAATAAAATATATATTAATTAATTAATTAAAATAATCATATTTTATTTTTTATTGATTAAATATTAATATAATAAATAAATAAATAATAAACGGGGTCGGGGAAAAACCGGGGCAGGATACCAAACCCCAACCCCGCCCTGTTTCTAAAACGGAACGGAGGGCTCGACCCCAAACCCTCCCCGACCCCATTTATTTTGATAAAACCCCACCTTGTATGGGGTGGGCAGGGCCACATGGGGTCAGAGTTTTTTAACATCCCTATGAGAGAATCCTCTTTACAAACGTTTGTCACAACGAAGAAGAAAAAGAAATATATAGTGGAGAGAGAGAGAGAGGGTGAAAGAAATGGAGAAAACAACATCGTTTCTACATAACAGATATTGGATATTACGTCATGACAAAAGCATCCCAAAAGAGAAAGGACTTGTAGTTTCTTCACTGGTTCGTCTCTTCATTTTTGTTTAAAAAAATTTCACATGCAAGCTTTGATTTTTCTTTTATTTTATTTAAATATATTAACTCTGATTGATTGATCAGTGAGAATGATGATGATAATAGGAAAATGGGATGCGTCCCGATTATCAATTGGCACCAAATGGTGTAAATCAAGCTCAGTTGGCCGGATAATTGTTTCTAAAGGTGTGATTACTATTATTATCATTTTAATTTTCAAGTTCATATGAGAAAACTAGAAATGCAGTTGCTTTACTATGATGTGTCATGATTGTTTCTAAAGGGTGTGATGTGTCATGATCATCATTTAAAACGTGTGATGCGTCATGACTCATCATTTAAAACATGTGATGTGTCCGGACACGTTAGCCAAAAAGTGTGACGTGTTGTGCCGCGTCAGTAAAAAAGTTGACGTGCTAGACACGTCAGTGAAATGGTCTGATATGTCATAACACATTAAACAAAACGTGTGATGTGTCTGGACACGTCAGCCAAAAGAAGTGACGTGTGGTGACACGTCAACCAAAAAGGTGTGACGTGTCCGGAAACATCAGCGAAGGGTGTAACGTGTCATTTAAAACATGTGACGTGTCATGATACGTCATTTAAAACGTGTGACATGTTCGGACACATCAGCCAAATGTGTGATGTGTCATGGCGCGTCAGTCAAAAGGTGTGACGTGTCCGAACATGTCAGCGAAAGATGTGATACTAGCGTAACAAGTCAACCAAAAGTTATAGCGTGTTCGGACACATCAGCAAAAGGGTGTGACGTGCCATGACACGTCATTGAAAATGTGTGACGTGTCCGGAAACATTAGCCAAAAAAAGTCATGCGTTGTGACACGTCATTGAAAAGGTGTGGCATGGTTGGACACATCAACGAAAGGGTGTGACGTGGCATGAAAGATCATTTAAAACTTGTGGTGTCATAACACGTCATTCAAAACATGTGATGTGCACGCACACTTCAGTCAAAAGGTGTGACGTATCCTAACACATCATAAAAAAGGTGCAACGTGCCTAGACACGTCAGCAAAAGGGTGTGACGTGTCGTGGTGCATCAGTAAAAAGGTGTGATGTGTCAGGACATGTCGACGAAAAGACGTGACGTAGCATAACACACTAATCAAAAGTTATGACATGTCCGGACACGTAAGTGAAAAGTGTAACGTGTCATGGCATGTCATTGAAAAGGCGTGACACGTTAGCCAAAAGGTGCAACGGGTTATGACACATCATCAAAAGGGTGTAACGTGCCCGACACATCATTGATAATGTGTGAAGTTTCTGAACATGTCAGCGAAATGGTGTGACGTGTCATGAGATGTCATTTAAAGTGTGTAACGAGTCATGACATATCATTTAAAATGACATGAGGACATGTCATCCAATAAGTGTGACATTTTGTGACGTGTCAATCAAAAGATTTGACGTGGACATGGCAGCGAAAAGACGTGACATGGCATAACACGACAGTAAAAAGTTATGACGTGCCTGGACATGTAAACGACAAAGTGCGACGTCCCCGGACACGTTATTCAAAAGGTGTGACGTGTCCTTGTAAGTTTCTCATATTTTGATTGGCTTATTTCATTGACAAACCACATTAGGGTTTGTTTGCAAGGTAGATTAGGCTTCACTATTTAAGTATTTAGGTTTTCAATTAAAGTCCTAATTTCTAACTCTACTGATTTAGGAGTTTTTAGGTCTATTAAATCTATTAAACCTTTCCGAAAGATTACAAAGACCTTGTTATTTGTTAACCTGGCTAGACTTTTTGGTGCTCGACTAGAAGAAATAAACCTATTAGAATCAAGGAACGTAATATCGGTATCGGTATCAATATCGGGCTTCTAAATTTACGGATATATCGGGAATATTATCGATATCGGTGGATATTCCGTCAAAAATTAAAAAAATGATGGATATTTATATCTAAAGTTAGATTTTTTTTTGTGAAATTTTAGGACAAGCTTAAACAAGTAATTATACATCAAATGAATCATATTTCAATGATAAATTATCATAGTTATGAGTTTATTATAAATTATAACATAGATAGAGTCTGTATATAATTTCTAAAATTGAGTATTTAATAGAATGATATTTTGTTTCACTTTTACAATATAAAGAGATTAAATATTTAATAAACAAAATTACCATTAAAATATATATAGTAATAGTTCCACACTTCCAAGATTCTATCATAAATCATAATTCATACATAATAATCTTAAATTTAAAACCAAAATGAATTTCTTGCTGGTTCAAATACATAAGATACATTTCTATCTTGATTCGAACAATAATTTTCCCAATAAAACGTGCTTGCATAGTTTTCAATGTAGTTATTAATATGCTACACATATGTTGCTTGATCTCTTCCAACTGATCCATGAGTTGGGTAGTTTGGATTTACCCAACTTGGTGGATATTGTTGATCTGCATGCATAGGTATTGCATATGACATTTGTGGAGAAGGCTAATCAAATATATTGCAGCCACCATAACTACCATAATTTGGTACATGAGAACCTGACATTGTCTGCGAATCACCCAAAGAACTGTTTTCTGTGTCTATACGCATTGAGAAGAGAGTCATATTCAAAGAATCTTCAACATTTTGACTTGTTCCTCCATGTTGTCTACCACGATTTTGATCAAAATTACCTACATGAGCATCCCAACCCGCCACACTAGCATTTCAACCTGTTGCACCGGCATCCCAACCTCCAACACGAACATCCCAACTTGTTGCACCAACATTCAAACCTCCTGCACCAGAATCCCAACCTCTTGCCTCATCCCCATCATCTCCATCATCTCCATCATATTTTCCTCCACTATTTACATCAGAGGTATGTTGATCATCGGAAGAGCTGGTAACAATAACTCCAAGATCTACACCAACTTCTTCTCTAATCACTTGTTTAACATTTATTCCCATGTCTTGAGCATGAGAAGCAATATGTGAATCAGGATTTCCTTTGTCATCATCCAAGAGGCAAGTCTAACCCATTTAAAAATAGGATTCTCATTATCAAGGCCGGCCCTGGGCCTGGATTTTAGGGGCAATCGCTCAGGGCCCTTTATTTGGAGGGCCAAGTTTTACATGAAGTTACTTATTAGTTAAATGTATATGGGCCCAATAAATTTTTTGTTGAGAATTTAAAAGGCACAGCCTGATGTTGTTTTAATACTAAGTCCAATAACACTTAAAAAAAAATGGCTCAGCTTGATGTTATTTTAATACTAAATCTAATAACACTTTTTAAAAAGGGCCCAATGTCAATAATTCCAATTTCATTAAATTTCCTTCAGTCCTTTTTTTTTTTTAGGGTAATCAATCCCCCTTTTTTTTTTTTTAGGGTAATCATTAATCAATTATCATCCGGCATTCAATTCTTATTCCTCCACAAAACGTGCAACCGCTCATCTCTCTCCCCCTCTGACTCTCTGATCTCTCTAAAGTCTAAAATCTAACACTCTCACTAAATTCTTCTCACTCTCACTCTCACTCTCAATGTGTTCTAACTTCTAATCTGACTTATGAGTTGTGAGTTATGTCTGTGCTCACTACTCAGGAAATATTCAAATAAGGAAATTTTATTTTGTTTTGTTTTGTTTTTGTTTTTTTTTTTTTTTTTGTTTTTTTTTTTTTTTTTTGTTTTTTTACAAATTGTAAATTAGTCTATGCTTTGTTGTCTGTTTTTGTACTTTTGTTTGCCTGGGTTTTTCATTTTTGCCTTTCCCTATCCCCTGTGGAGCGTGGACACTAGACAGTGGACAGTGAACCTGTGGTATTTAAAGTTTAAATCTTTAATCTTTGTTTGTCACTTTGTTGAATGTTGACCTTGTGAGTTCAGTGAGTTGTGTCATTGTTTTACTTACGGGTAGTCTATGTTTTGTAATTTTGTAAGTAATTAGCAACAATTTTGATGTATAACATTGATATTAATATATTATTCAGAACTTCTAGTCATATTTTGTTCGACTTATATGATAAATTTATTTATTTATCTTTAATTAAATTATCGTTTTCGGACTAAATATATGAAAACATATTTTTTTTTATATGTTTATATATTGAAAAAACTAAGAAAATGAATAAGGGGCCCGTTTTAGAGATTCGCCATGGGCCTTCAAAAAGTTAGGGCCGACCCTGCTCATTATCGTCTCCTGCTTCAGCAGCTACTTGAAGTAGATCCATAAAATCAGTTTCATTTACTTTATCTTTTTCAGCTGCCATATCCTTAAGTTTCAACTTCATATTATAATAATAATAAACAAGTTGTTTAAGCTTAAAATAGGCAAGACGGTTCCTTTGTTTTGTGTGGATTAAAGCAAATGTAGACCAATTTCTTTCACATGCAGAAGATGATGATGTTTGTGATAGTATGCGAATTGCTATTGCACTCAATGATGGAGCACAATTTCCATACATTACCCACCAATTAGCTGTAATAAAAATTATTAAGTATTATAAGTATGAATATTATTTCAATGATATTATTATTTATTATTAATATGTAAATTTTTGTAATAAAAGTTATATACCTGGTTGCATTTTGCTTCTAGTTGCAATGACTACTCGTTCACCAAAACTTTTCTTTCCATCCTTAAAGTATGTGAGCTACATTCATGAGATCAATATGTATATAATATATATTAATATGACACAATACTCACATGCAAATAATTTATAATATTGGAATTATAAAATTGGTTGTAAATTGTAACTTTTTACCTCATTTCCAAAATTAGCAATTCCTACAGCTTCAGTGTCTAATTGCACATAGACATTATGTACGGCTTTCAGAAGATCCGAATTATCCACAATATTGTCTCTATATTGGTACTTTGGGTTCAAATAGTAAGTTAGAATAAAAAAAAGAATAATTTTAGTATAAATACTATACTAAATTTTAATTATGAATGACAAACAATCTAAAATAAAATTTACCTGCAACATGTAGTGGGTGATTGAGCATTTTATCCTATCGGTCTTGTATAATGTTTAGAACCCATTTACTCCCTCTCTGTTGTTTTACTGTATCTTTCATCACACGCATTAACTCATACACGATAGACATAGTGGGTACAACTTCTGTATCAACCAATCTAAGAACTTGGTACAGTGACTCATATATTTTAAGATTCTTTTATTTGGAATGTCGGCACAACGTTACAAAAAAAATCAATTCTACATATTTATAAATTGATTGGTACATATTTAATACTATTTGGAATTAGTTTTACACCTTTGAGTCACAAACAATTTTTTTTTTTCAGATTGCTTTCACAAAATTTTACATATTTTACACGTCCACTCTTTGGTTTTTTATCCAATTTTACTTCAAGTATTCAATAATTTTACTATTTACTATTATGTTGGAAATTTTTATAATTTTGTTAATGCTTCTTCTAAAATAATTTTCAAGCTAAATTATTTTAACAATAATTTAATTGTTTAGGATTAAAAAAATTATTTTAATAATATGCAAAATATCCATGGACTTTCGGGGTGAAATTCATGAAATTTCGGGAATTTCGGGATATTTCGGGAATATCGGTGGATTTTTACGGATATTTCGAAATCGACCGGATATTCTGCAGGATATTGGATATTTGTCTGTTTCGATATCGGTCCCTCCAAAATACGGATATATCGGTGGATATGTCAGTATATCTATCGATTTTAAGTACCCTGATTAGAATAAGTAGGATCATTCTTTGAAAAAAAAATTAGTACCTGTAACAAAGAATTCAATAAAGGGTATAAAAATGAAGAAGTTTATAATTGTAATAAGTGTGTTGGAAAAGCAAAATTAATCGCGTAGGTAGTGAATTAATAACGATAGATATAGAAATCCTATATAAAAATAACCAAGTAAATACCAAAGCTATGATAGACACATGAGCCAATAAAAGCATAATACATGAAAGCTTAGTCCTAGAAGAGTTTAGAACCAAACTAAGAACCCCAATAGTTTTAAGGCAGTTTAACGGAACCCAAATACAAATAACATATTGCATAATAAATATACCTATAAAGGTTAACGGTGAAGTACATAGTTTACCCCAAACATTCGTAACTAAACAGGGTAGTAACTGTAAATTTATTTTGGGATTAAATTTATCCATGGAAATAATGGTAGTATGTTAATAACACCAAATGGAGTCAATTTCTTCAAAAATTCAACATTTACATCGTTTTGTATACCAAGGAGAAAAAGAGGGTGCAATAGAACAGAAGGTTTGAACATATATTGACGGAACATGCCTTTCAGAACACATATGGTTTCTGTTTACACAAGACAAGTCTTCAAATTCTCCTAAAGTCCGCACATGCCAACCATGGGGCTTACAGATGACCACCAAGGAGTTTTTCTCTGAAAACTATAAAAACTTGTTTCAATAAAAACGAGATTTTTACTAGGAAAATTTAAGAAAAGTAATATTCAAAACTTGTTAAAATTGCAACAAAACCTTTCCAAAAGATTACAAGGACCTCGTTACTCTAAGAATTAAAAAAATTTCGTATACTTTGTGGTCCTATGTTCAACTACTTGGTGGTCCTCTGTAAGCACCATGGTTGGCATGTGTGGACTTTTGGAGAATTTGAAGACTCGTCTTGCTGTAAATAGAAACCATATGTGTTTTGATTAGAGGTTCTATTGGATTTGAATGAATCGGAAATCAAGATAGATAAGATTGGGAGAAATTTCGATATAAAGATGTAAATCAAGACACTACAAGAAAACTATGCCTTTCTTGACAGTAGAAAGGCTTCCTTGACAGTTTTAAAAACTATCAAGGAAGCTAATGTCAAGAATTACCTTGACAGTTGCTCTTGACAGTTTTTAACTGTCAAAAATAATTTTTTTATTTTTATTTTTTATATTTACAAACAATCCGGGCATTGGCCCCCCACCCCCCGCCGGTCGATCGCCAAACTGCCACACCACCGGCCATCGGACCACCGTCGTCGGCGAGTGGCCAGTCACCGGACCGCCTGTTGGATCACCACCGAACCACCACCGCTGCTGCCCCACCTGTGATAAATATTAACAATTAAATGTTAGTAGTGGGAGTTGAACTTGAGACCTTAACTAAAATTCTTATATGTTTACAACTGAACAATATTTATATATAAACTATATGAGTTGTTAGAAATTAAAACTTGTTATATAAATTTAAATTTATTCAACTAATCAAAATTCTAATTTCCAAAACAAACATATATTTAAAAATATTTATTAAAACTTTTAATAAAATTATATTTTTTAAAATATATATAGTCGAGTTATTGGTCAATACTCTATGGTCACGTTTTGTTACATGGTAGAATGGTAATGGGAATCAAAATGAGAATGCAAAGGAAAGGAAAACTAAATTTTTTGTTTGGTTGGAACTTTAGAATTAGTCTCTAAATCAATATTATTTTGTTTTGTTAACAACATAATGAAATGGAGTTAGCTGTATTTTGATTAAAATACCCCTAATTATGAATGTATAATAGCATGATATATTATGGATAATAATAATAAAATATAAAAGTATATTACATATATAATTATATATTATTTAATATAATAATATATTATATATATTATACAATATATATAATAATATATTTTATAATATAAATGTATAATATATATTATTTAATATATTAATATATAATATATAATAATATAATATATAATACATGTATATATATATATTATATAATACATATAATAATATATATATAGATATATAAATATAAATATATATAATATATTTTATATAATATAATAATAACAATATATATTATATTATATTATATATATATATTTTTAATATATTAATATTATATATAATATATGTAATAATATATAATATATATAATAATATAATAATATATAATATATATAATAATATAATAATATATTATTTTTGGAAAGGAGTTGAGGACATTTTTATAATGGAGTTGGGGCATATGAGGGTATTTATGGAATATAAATTTTAGTTTGGAATGTAATTGGTTTCCATTGGTTTTTGGATGGAATGCCCGTTCCACCAAAATTGTGGAATCCCCATTCCATTGCATTTTAACAAACCAAACGAATGGAATGACTTTCTTTTCTTTTCTTTTCATTTTATTCCATTTCATATAACCAATCATGGCATATAGGAGACTCGTGACATCAATTGTAATAAGCATGATTTGGAATACAACTCTCACTACATGAAAGATATTTCTCAACATGTATTTTGCAATTTAATGAACAAATGTAAGACTCAGATTACTAATTTATATGGGTAATTGGATTATTAATGTGTTTCTTAGTATGAAACAAGAGGGTGCAAAATAAATAAACAATTTTTTTTTAAATTTTTTTTTTTGAATTTTTTAAAAGTAAATTTATTAAATTTCAAATTTTACTTATCCAATATCGGTTTGCACAAAAACCGATATCTTACTGTAAAATAAATCCATATTGGGATTTTCTTTGGTGTTGAAAATAGAAAGTAAAAGTTTTAAAAAATTATTAAAGATAAATAAAAAATTATATATTATGATATAATATATATATATATATATATATTATATTATTATATTAAATAATATATATTATATATTTATTAAATAATATATATTATATGTTTATATTATATAAATATATTATTATATATATTGTTTAACCACGGAATGGAATTGAGTTAAATGTATTTTGACCAAAATACCCCTATTTATAAAAAATTCATAATATATAATATAAAATACATATATATTATATATAATACATATAATAATAATAATAATATATATATATATATATATATATAATATTTATATAATATAAATATATAATATATATTATTTAATATAATATAATATATAATATATATAATATAATATATGTAATAATATATATATATATATATATTATATAATAATATAATATATAAAAATTGTATTTCTTGACAGTTAAAAACTGTCAAGAAAAACGTCTTCCTTGACAGTTTTTAACTGTTAAGAACCAAAAACTGTCAATAAAGGCCATTTTTCTTGTAGTGAGATCATTTTCTCCTATTACAAAACAGCCAAGGTGCATGTTGCTTGTTTTTGTATTACTATTTTTATCACAACCAAAGCTGGTGATGGCTGATGCAATCTCACTCCATGTACAACAAATTTTCAATTTAGTATTTGACCTAATTATATCTCAATCACACATGTTCATGTTGTCATCTTTAGAGAAACAAACAACATGTTATATATGTCAAAATCTACAATCAAATGAATGGTGGTATAAGTTATATTCAGCTTGAATTCACACACGCCCTTATATGTTAGTGGGATCAATAAGTCCTGACAGACCTCTGAAACAAATAACAGGTGTGTCTAAAACAACCTAGGGGGGGGGGGGGGGGGGGGGGGGGGGGGGTGGTGAATGGGTTGTTAATCCTATTATTACCAAAATTTTCAAATTAGTCAATGTTACAAAAATAACCCAATTCAGTCAAATAATAAAATTAAGTATAAAATGCGGAAATTAAAGAACACTTAATTTTTACGTGGAAACCTTCAACAAGAAAAAACCACGAGCTATTATGTTAGCCACATACAGTCCTCGAATCCACTACTTATAACGATGTTTACAACCTAGGTTGACCTCAACCATTTTCGATCACTAACCCATCACTACTACCCTGCAAGCCTTTAATAGTGAACCTAAACCCACTTGCTTGCGCACTAAGCAACTTAGTCACAAGATTTAATTCTCAATGAAGAGATCAACTATGTGAATATAATGATATTCCAGATGCAAATAATGTTAAGTTACACTAAATGCTTATCTAGGATTTCAAGATGTCAATAAGAACAATCTTAGATATCAATATTGCTATATGTCATGGCATACAACTTAGCTATGTAAAGGATAACCAATCCTAAATACAATAACTATCATAAACAATCTCAATCAATTAATGAGATAAATTAGCTAGAAGTTATATAAACTTGAAAACCTAACTATCACAAAACTACTTAATCAATCAATACATAATCTCAATCTTGTAGATAGAATATAATCTAAATGAATACAAGTAATAAATGAGATTTCTTGATAAGAAAGAACACAAAAAATGAATAGATGGTGTTCAACTTACCAAGTCATGTGTGTTGAAGAAGACCAATGCATAAATGCATCCTAGATGATGCTAAAAGATGTTTGATGCACATGGAAATGCGTTTGAATGATTAAAGATGAGTTCTTGTATGAATTTCTCTCTTTGAAAATGCTCTCAATTAAAAATATGTTTTTTTGAGTAATTGGGACGACCTAAAGAGAAAGCAATATATATATAGGTGTCCAAAAAGAAGCAACACCGTTTTGACAATACATGGGTCGACCACTGCGGGTACCGCTATCAAAGCCACAATGGTGGTCAATCAAAAGCATCAGGTGTCAAAACGATGTGCTTACCGCTGTGGCTTCCATAGCGGTTATGACAGCGGTATGCACTTGATGCAAACCACTGTGCCTACCACTGTGGAAACCCACAGCGGTCAAGGAGCAGCCGAGACAGTTATCTCACCGCTGTGGCTACCGCTGTGAAAGCCACAGCGGTCACAAACAAAAAAAACCTTTGTGGAACAGTGGAACAGAAAGGTCTAACGTGATCAATCTTTGAAAGTAACACATACCATAATATCAAATTGCTAGGGCTTTGAAACCAGTTGCATACAGCAATTGTCAACAATGATCTCATTGCACTTGATACTGGGATATTTTGTAGTGACTTCCCGGCAAGATTCCAAAAACAAACCATCAGCAAGTTCCACAGCTGTCACTTTTTTCCAGTTATTTAAATAGGCATACTCAAACACATATTTTGTAATACGTTTACAGCAAAATTTGTGGAAATTGCCAAAACTGACCCATCTAATTATGGGATTTTCTTTTTTAACCATATGTATACTTTTAATTGTTTTTAACCATGTTTTTGAGAAATTACTCAAAAGCCCTCATATAAAAACCCCCCTCAAAACACACTCTCTCTCTTTCTCTCTTTTCTTTCTCTCTTCTCTCCTCTCCTCTCTCTCACCGATCTCTCTCTCTCCCTCAAAGCCACCGCCGGCGTGGCCGTGCAGCGTCGCCGAGGGCCGACGAAGGCGTCGCAGCGGGCCGGCGACCTTTTGGGCTGCACGACAACGCCGTCGTCATGCAGCTGGGTCGTGCGAGCTGCTCCTTCGCGAACGAAGGGGTTGGTCATCGTCATGCAGTGCCGTCATTGTGCAGGTGGGCCGGCGTCGTCGCTGCTGCTGCCGTCCTTCTGCGTGATCGCCGGCGAATAGACCTGCAATTAAAACAAAAACCTAAACCTAATTTGAATTTGGGGAAGAAGAAGAGGAAGAAGAAAGAGGGAAAAAAAAAAAAAAACTTATCATAATTTCAATTTAGTCCAGATTTCAAGTTTGAATATTTCTATTTTAGGCATGATTTCAAGTTTGAATATTTCTATTTAGGCATGATTTCAAGTTTGTGTATTTCAATTTGGTCGTGATTTCAAGTTTGTTTCGAGGTTTAAAAAACACTATTTTCAAGGGTACTCTAGTAATTTATGTTACTAAACTGAATTTTTTTTAAAAAAGTGGTTATTAACAATTAAAAATTCAAAAGTGGTTAAAAACAAAAGTATGATAAGTTTTATGGCTACTTATGGTTTTCTCTCGCAAAATTTTGTCATCACCTAGCAAATGCAAAATCGCTGGATGAGAATCAAAAAAATGCCAAAGCCCCACACAATAATAATACTTCTAATTTCTAAAAGACATTATCCATCCAATGTAATGTTGTAGCATTGTTTACGGATAACATGAATATGAACGAAATATACACACCATGAGCCAAACATCAAAAACCTAAAGTTATCATATCAGTTCTTCCGAGGATTTAGAGCATTCCAAATTTACAAAAAAACAGTCAATTTGGAGCGTTTTTGAAAAAGTCATAACAAACTTTTTCGGTAAATTTACTTCCTATGTTTAGTCTCTCAAAACTATGAATTTGAATGTATGTAAGCTCTTTGACCTAAACAAGTCTATTTCATGAGACTCTAACAAGTTCTACTCATTATAATTGAACAATTTCAATAACGAAACAAGTAAATTTACTGTGCTTTCTATTGAAACCGAATTTGAACAGTTCATACTTCAATTACACAAACTAATCAATACAAACTTCATACAAAATCCAATCTTGGAAAATAAAAAAATTGAACTTGAACTTGAAATTGAAATAACAGTAGCTACTTACCTTAACACTATATTTGGTTTGATGGAATATGAGAGAAAGTAAAGGAAAGGATTTGGATAGATTTTTAATATTTTGTTTGGATTGTTAAATGAAAGAGAAAGTAAAAGAAATGGAAGAAAATGGAAGGAAAAAGAATATTTTCTTCTTGTTCACCCAATTTGGTTTCCACCCAAATTTAAGAGAAAAAAGAGGGAAAGGAATCCAGAATTAATGATTTTTTTCAATATCCCAAAACTAACCCGGTTAATATTGGGTATCCATATTGTGGGAAAAATAATGTTTTCGTAAATAGAATAAAATGAATTCATTTATTTCTCCGTTCTAAATAAGATTAGTTTCCTTTTCTTTCTTTTATATTTATAACCATTCAAACAATAATCATTAAAAACAATTTTCTTTCCTTTCCTTTCCTTTCATTTCCTCATTTACCTTTCTTTTTCACACATAATGTAAGACTCTCAACAACTACGGAACAACTTCGTGCCCGAGCCCTAAATATTCGCTTTCGGTATTCTTTAAGGCTTATGGGCCTTCACATGTCAGATTTAAAGGCTGACGTGCCCATACACGTCACCGTTTAAACGATGATGTGGACATGACACGTCATTGTCAGATTCAAAATAATTAATTTTTTGAAAAACAAAACAGATTAAAAATTTCTAAAACTTTGATTTATCAATATCTTTAATAATAAACTAATGAAATTGAACAAGAATATCTGTATCCAAATAATAAAATTTCAGTCAACATAGAGAGGAAAAGAAAAACAAATATTTCTCTGTTAACATTTCAATTACAACATCGATAAAACAGATATATTCTGTCGAGAAGACAGTTAACATTATCCGACTTGAATTTTAGAAAAAAAAAAAAAAAAAAAAATGCTTTTAAACCGCAAATACCTATCATAAAAACTAAAGCAATTCTTCTAAATTCTCAACAAAAAAGAAGAAGCAGGCAATGTAATGTAATCAAGTAACAAGCACATAGATGTACATTCAACTACCAAGCCTGTATTTTCCGAAAAATGTTCAAAGAACATATACCAAACGAAAGGCAGGCTTTTGAAACCTGTACTAATGGATTGAAGAAGGAGGAGCACCTGTGTTGCCCAATCCCATCTTCTGACCCAAGAGTGTAAGCTGCTCGACAAACTCTACTCCGGTTAGAATTTCCGTTGTTCCGTATATAACATGCTTGACGGGCTGCTGACGCTTTGCATGCTCCTGCAAGCTGCCATACTCCATGTAGTTACCACCACCGATCATGAAGACAATAGCTTCTTTAAATGGTCCCTTCAGATGGCTGCTGCCTCCCCCAGAGCTAGACTTGGGAGCACGAGGATCGAACACAAGGTAGGAGTCGATCTCCGGATTTGGCTTTCCTTCAACCAAAGCTTCCACTGTCCTTGTCAATGCAAGCTGCCTGTCACTAGCTAATAGATTCTTCACACCAGCAGTCACAGCACTAATCGACTGCCCATATAGCTTCTCAGCCCAATCAACAATGTTACTTCTACTTGCAGAATTTGCTGATGCTAATGAGACATTCAATGACTTGATCTTTTTCACATACTGGAATGCGCTAGTATCAACCTCAGACTCCCTGAGGGCTGCTTCCACTGACTCGACTTCTGACTGATTAATGGTTTCCAAAGAGATTAGATATATAATTGCAAACCGCAACTTATCCATCTTACTGCCTTTTCCTTTAAGCGCGCCCAGCAGTTCACTTCGATCAATGCCTCCTCTCACCATCATGTCATTTTCCTTTTTAGCATATGAATCAAGAGACCTCTCCTTGATCTCGCCCAACAAGACAGTTGCAATATTTGTGTGCTTATCAATCACCTGCTTCCTCTCAGTCAATTCAGGCAATGAATTCACTGCATTCATCAAATGTTTAGTGTTGCCGATCAAATCAGTTCCATCAAACTCAGCCCCATCGGTACCCCCAGTTCTTCTATTAACATCATCAACATCCTTCTTATACTTATTCAGTTGAGTCTCGATCTCCACTGCAACTTCAGGAAATTCCAACCAGCCATTGGCCACCCAAAACGGGTCTGAACTGTCCAACTCAAATGACTTCGTCCCACCCTTTTCTCCCTGAACGCTCAACCTATTAAGCTTCAATCCAAGCACATCATGCACAAGTGGACGGTACCTAAAGTCATGCTGTATCCCAACAGACAACTCAAAATTCCTATCGAAAATACACAAAATGGGACGCTGGAACGAGCTCACAAAATTGCCGCCTTCTGAAAACAAATTGTTCTTGGACAACAAATGATCCCGCAACCTCTGGTCCAATGCTGATGCAACCATCTCTGCTGGACCACCACGTGGACACCTTATAATTGGCACCACACCTAGGGTAGCCAATACACAAAATAACCCGTTAACAATCTTCTCAATGATCTCCTCAATTTCTCTATCCCCTGCTTTCGGATCATTCAACTGAACATAACTATTCTTTTGAGCCAACGAAAACAAATTATCCTCTAAAGTCACAAACTCCAAATACTGATCACAGACCTTCGAAATCCTCTGAATGGAATCTGAATTTAACGTCCCAGATGCTAAATCCTCAAGCAGTGTCCGTGGTATCGAGGACGAAAAGTTCAGGTGAAAACTATCATAAAGAGAAGCAGAAGCATCCGCTATGATTCTTTGTACATTTTGCTGGCTTGCTTGAACAAAGTACACAGCAGGCACATCGTGAACAGGCTTGCGATCTTTATCAATGAGGAAATAAAGGGTCACACCATGTTTACGGAGATCCTTAACATGGATCAACGGTGACAAAATATTCTGGCAAAATCTATCATATATCAAGATCTTATAAACCTCCTCGTTGGCAGTTCCAGTTGCGTTCACAGGTTGGTTCAGATTCAGCATCCGGATTATACATTCTGTACCGTAAAGTATTAATGGATAGATCAGATTCAATACATAACACAAAGAATATTAACTAAATTCAGTCAGTAGTCAGTACATATAGATTTAGTCAAAAAACTACAATGGTTTTCATTTTCATTTATATGTAGACGAAATAGAACAACTAATTTGGCGGATTCCTGCCCAGAAATGGGATTTGATGAATTCTATCTACTTCTTGTCAAGTTTATCGATTTAACAAAAAATAGAGAATTACCAGTTTGTTTCTGACGAAGATTGAGAGCCATCGAAGGCTGAAATCCAAGTCCCTTGTAGATTTGCTCTCTTCAGTTTCTAAAACATGATTTATGAAATCAGAAATAATATATAATATAAAAATAAATACAAAAACTAGAGTTAGGGATTTCGAGATCTCATTTACCGCGCTTTATCAGTGCCTCTGATTTATATCTCCATGTAAAGATTGAGATTCGAGAATGATGTATTTAGCTGTAATTTGTGATTTCTGGAAATTCAAGAAATGTGAATTGAACAGAGTAGATGGGAAGAGAATTCGTTGAATTCCCAATTGCCCAAACAAAAGGCCCCTTGAAGTAATCCTCTAACTCTAAGGCAGGCCAACACCGGATCCGTTAACAAAAAGGATTTATCGTGGGTTAAAAATATAAATTTACAATACTATAGGGATCTTATCGAGTTTTGTTCATTTTATCTTTATTTTAGTCGATCCATATCTGACACGTAATGAATCAACTCCGGGTTAATACGCGTTCATAATCGTAGTATACTGTATACGTGAACCAATAACAAATTTATTTCCCCTTCTTTATTTAATTTTTTTGTTATCATATATAATTATATATTAAGGACGTGTTTTGTTGTAATCCAAACACAACAAACACTAATCTGTACTCAGGGCCAGCCTGAGATTTTCGGAGCCCGAGATAAATTATAGAAAATGAATTTACGGGGCCCTGAGATTTTAAGTTGAGATTTTGTATCTGAATTATGAATTTTTGTAGTAAGATTTAAGAGAGTTTTGAAGAACCATAATTTGATTTTTGTTTGATGTTTACTTCTGGTTGTCTGATAAGTGATATGAGTAGTGTTGTAGTGTTGTTTCCTGTTTTAGATATATAAAGACAATTAGTGTTAGGAATAGGATTCAACCCACGTTTAACTTAGTATAAGAACTTGAGAATGATAATTGAGCTTTATAATTTGTGGGCCTTTCTTAAATATATATATCAGTCTTTCTATTATCAGTTCGAACTGACAAAAGTTATATCGGTTCCTTGTATGTGGGCCACTGGATTTAAATACTTTGACTTGACTGTGCAGTCAAGTCAAAGTATTTAAATCCAGTGGCCCACATGTAAGGAAAAGTTATACAGTCAAGTCAAAGTATTTAAATCCAGTGGCCCACATGTAAGGAACTGATATAACTTTTGTCAGTTCGAACTGATAATAGAATTTCTGATATATATATATATGTTCAGTGGTGGAAATGGTGGGAAATGTCACTCTTTTGGACTCATTTGGTGACTTTGTCAGTACTTTAATAAGTTAAGTTTAAAAGGCACCAATTATGGTGAACTACCAAAATTGCCCTTTCCACTTTTTGAAATGAATAAGTATGGAGCCTTTTGTACAAATTTCCGAGCCTTTTAATGCCTTGACCGAGCCTTTTCCGAGCCTTTTCTTGCCTTCATCGAGCCTTTTCCACTTTTTGAAATGAATAAGTATGGAGCCTTTTGTACAAATTTCCGAGCCTTTTCTTGCCTTGACCGAGCCTTTTCCGAGCCTTTTCTTGCCTTCATCGAGCCTTTTCCACTTTTTGAAATGAATAAGTATGGAGCCTTTTGTACAAATTTCCGAGCCTTTTCTTGCCTTGACCGAGCCTTTTCCGAGCCTTTTCTTGCCTTCATCGAGCCTTTTCCTTTTTTTGAAATGAATAAGTATGGAGCCTTGTCTATAAATTTCCGAGCCTTTTCTTGCCTTGACCGAGCCTTTTCCGAGCCTTTTCTTGCCTTCATCGAGCCTTTTCCTTTTTTTGAAATGAATAAGTATGGAGCCTTGTCTATAAATTTCCGAGCCTTTTCTTGCCTTGACCGAGCCTTTTCCGAGCCTTTTCTTGCCTTCATCGAGCCTTTTCCTTTTTTTGAAATGAATAAGTATGGAGCCTTGTCTATAAATTTCCGAGCCTTTTCTTGCCTTGACCGAGCCTTTTCCGAGCCTTTTTTGGCCTTGACCGAGCCTTTTCCGAGCCTTTTTTGGCCTTGACCGAGCCTTTTAGAGAAATGTTCGAGACTTTTGAAGTCTTCTCTGAGCCTTTTCAATATCCTCACCCGAGCCTTTGTAAATATAAGATGTGTAAATATTTTTTAGTCCTGTTCTTTTATTAATTGTTAGTGATGAATAATTTGACAGCATCATGAATCGGGTTAGGATTGTAATATCTTACAACGGTCGATGGGAGCAGTTTGCTGACGGAAGTCAGAGGTTTATTGGATCCGATAACCGGGGAATGTATGTGTCAAAGAATATGACTTACGAAGAATTGTTGGCGATCGTGCATACCATTGTGAAATACGATGAAAACAAATTCACTGTTGATTTGTCATCAGTATCAATCGTTCCTGGCAGTACATGTCGCACATTTATAAGGAATGATGACGATGTCCAGTTTATGCTGGGGGAAGATCGAGTGATCCCTCAAGTATGTGTCAGTGTAACTGAGAAGACAGTTGGAGATATGATAGGGAATGATATTCCTCGTCCTGAAAATACCCAACAGTTTGGATCCTTTAGCGGTAGCAACCAAGGGTTCACCCAAAGGAGTGCCACCGAAGGTGGGGAAAACATGTGCAGTGTCCCACCGGTAACGGTCAATCATACAGATCTAGTTGAACCTCAAATTGTTGATGTGTTTGGGTGTCGAATTGAGCAGTACAATGAGCAGTACAATGAGCAGTACAATCACCCGAACCATGACGTGGATAATGATGCAAATAATGAACAGGTTGATGATATGCAAAATGGCAATGAAGAGCCTGAACAAATTCAAACACATGGTAGACGTGTACAAGGAATTAGTTGCACTGCACCAGATATGGCTGGGACTTCCGAGGTCCGGTATAACGTAACAGCATCTGATTCTGATAATGTGACAACATGGGTTATTCCCGGAGCAAATGCATACTCGTTTGGTACTGGTACAAGCAGCACCTTCGCAGCGCAAGAACCTAGAACCATGATTTATAAAGGTCAATTTTTTCCGAGTAAAAAGGATTTGAAAAGGCTAGTTAGCCATTTTTCAATGCGGCAGAACTTTGAATGGAAGGTGAAAAGGTCGAATAAAACAACTTTACATCTGGTCTGCATCATTGACGAATGTACGTGGAAATTAAGAGCGGTGAGGAGAGATGAAGGGACTTACTTTCAAGTCAGAAGTTTTGTCAACGAACACAGTTGTCCGTTGGAGCAGATTCACCGTCGGCATCGACAAGCTAGTGCAGTCACAATCGGAGAAGTCGTTGCCCCTAGACTTCAGCAACATGATGGACGTCTCATGCGTCCCAAGGACATAATTGCGGATATGAAAACAATATATGGCATCCAAATCATGTACAGTAAAGCACATGATGCCCTGCAATATGCATTGTCATTGAGCTATGGAACGCATGAAGAAACTTTCCAACTGCTGCCATCTTTTGCATACATTCTCGAACAGCAAAATCCTGGCACAATCACGGACTTACAATGCGCAGACGATGGTAAATTCCTTTACTTTTTCATGTCGTTATGGTCCTCAATTAGAGGTTTTCGGAGGTGTATGCGTCCTGTGATTGCAGTTGATGGTACACATTTGAAGGGAAGATTCGGGGGTACAATGTTTGTTGCAACTGCACAAGATGGAAACGAACAGGTGTATCCAATTGCTTTTGGGTACGGTGACTCAGAAAACAACGATTCATGGGAGTGGTTTTTGGAATGCTTGAGGGGGGCCCTTGGTCATATAGATGATCTGGTTTTCATTTCCGATCGCCATGCAAGCATTGAAGCAGGGATTTCTAAAGTGTTCCGTTATGCAACCCATACCATATGTTGCTGGCATTTTGGTGAAAATATGAAGAAGCGATTCCACAGAAAGGATGTTGCCGACATAATGGATAGTGCTGCTAGGTCGTATAGTGAAATCCAATACGATCGCCACATGGAGGAGTTACGTAAGCTGCACAAGGGTGCATATGATTATGCCATTGATGCCGGTCCACACAAGTGGTCCCGCGT
This sequence comes from Acer saccharum, assembly GCA_030490815.1. Lineage (NCBI taxonomy): Eukaryota > Viridiplantae > Streptophyta > Magnoliopsida > Sapindales > Sapindaceae > Acer > Acer saccharum. The sequence goes on from CM059876.1 coordinate 24,629,965, forward strand.
TCACTGTCCCCAAAGAAGGTACAGGTTGATGACCACAAATGTTGCAGAGTGCATAAACTCATGCTTAAAATTCGCACGGCAACTGCCACTAATGACACTGGCAGAGTTCATTAGGAATATGCTACAGAAGTGGTTTCACGATCGTCATACAGCTGCACAGTCCATGCGTCATCGATTGACCGACGCAGCACATGGGGTAATCCAGAAACGGGTCGAGAAATGCAATTATATGGACCGTAAATGCAGTGACTGGAACATATTCTCCGTCAAACACAAGGGAAAACAGTGGACGGTTAACTTAGCCCGAAAGACTTGCACGTGCAACAAATTCCAAATGGACTTTTTACCTTGTTCACACGCACTCGCAGCGGCAAGGTACATGACAAGTTACATTTAACGCTTTTCTATAACCAAACGTGAGTCTCACTGTATTCATTGTTGCAGGGAGCGAAACTTGGATTCACATCTCTGTGTGCAGACTACTACAAGAGGGAGACACTTATTGATGCATACTCGGTTCCTATTATGCCTGTTGGCCATCCTTCTTCATGGGTGGTTCCATCCGATATCGCAGCACGGGTGGTTTTAAATCCAAAGACGAAGAGACAATCAGGTCGCCCCATGGAGGGACGACACGTATCGTCTTCAGAGAGGACAACCACACAGTCGTGTAGAAGATGTGGACAACCAGGACATAATAGCAGGCGGTGTTCGAATCCGCCTATGGTTAATGAAGGTCCCAGGACAATTGTCCCCGATGATTACCGTCGCAAGTGTAGCATCTGTCACACAATAGGACACAACAAACAAACATGCCCTCAGAAGGACACGCCAGTGGAATGAATGGAGCCGTATAAGAGGAAGACGATCAAACATAACAAGGCAGTACAAGAGGAAGATGAATTGCCACCAGAAAAGCTTGTGATTGAGAAACATGTCTCCAACATGATGTCTTCCAACATCGTTCAGATTTTGGGAAACATGATCGATACAATTGTTTTATGAGACCCTTGGTTCTTATGCTTTTATGTATAAGTAATATGATTGGTTTTATGTTGGAGAAAAGCTTGCGATTGCTAATGTGTTCCAACATCGTTTAGACTTGTCGAACCATGCTTGATACAATTGTTTTATGAGACCCTTGGTTCTTATGCTTTTATGTATAAGTAATATGATTGAATTTATGTTGAAGAAAAGCTTGCGATTGCTAATGTGTTCCAACATCATTTAGACTTGTCGAACCATGCTCGATACAATTGTTTTATGAGACCCTTGGTTCTTATGCTTTTATGTATAAGTAATATGATTGATTTTTTGCCACCAGAAAAGCTTGCGATTGCTAATGTGTTCTAACATCGTTTAGACTTGTCGAACCATGCTCGATACAATTGTGTTATGGTTTTATGTTGAATACTTTTTTATTTTTATTTTTTTTTTCTGAAATTGATTTGGATTTAGTTGTTTGTGTTGTGTAATGTCATACTGGATCCTTTGTTAATTGCAAACACTTAAAAAGAAAAAAAATTTCATTACTGAAATGTTATGTACATAAACTAAATCACTATCTCGAATACCAGTCCTTCGAGTTGCAAAAAACCTCCACAGCCATCTTCTCTCGAATGGTGGTCATATCAGTTTCCGACCAGTCAAAAGTATCCCTGTTCGCTGCCAGATACTCTGTCACTTTTAAAGTATGAGCACCACAGTTACCCCTACAATTCACCACATGAACAACCGTTAGAATGGAATTATATGAAAACGGATTTGGATAAAATAAGATCTTGAAACAGTCATACCCTGTGTCTTGTTGTGGCACACGGTCTGCAGACACATAATAAAAAGTGAATGCCCTAGTACTCTTTGAGTATGTCTGATCGCCCCTCCGTCTGCGATTGTGAAAGTTCACCGCATGCAGCATCGAGGGTACAAAATACCGTAAGCACGCGAGCTGCATTTTCCTGTGGCTGAATGGCACCTCCCGTCTGTACGAGTCAAAAAGGTAGATGTTCCCTGCTGTGAGGTCGATGCTGGCCAGGGCCCAATGCGTACGACCAAGGTTGCACGGAATCAGAACCTGCAGGTGTTTCAACAATGTGCGATCAGTGTGACATTTATTTTTCATAACTTTAATGGAAAACATGTAAAATAAACACTTACGGAGTCAACATTGTGCCATGGAAAGTTTCCTAGCGGGAGCTGCCCACGTACCACCGTAAGGTCTTCTTCGGACCACTTCTGCTTCTGTGAAGACCAACCTGTACGGGGTCTATCAGACCCACTTCCCATCTTCCTGTCCCAGTAGTTACATAACCAAGACTGTACAAAAACGTTAGGTTATAGATGTATGAAACACATCAATGCACAAGCAAATACCGTACAATTTAAACACTTACATAAAACTGTGAATCCAGTATGTTGATCCTCGAACCGTAGACAGTGGGAAATGCTCGCTGACGCTTCCGCAGAATCTTCAAGTACGCGTCCATGTGCTGAAAGTTTGAACATTTTCATTTGTTAGGATTGTACAATTCTTGTAACAACATATACATATATTACAGTTATGGTCCTCACCGTATCCTCCAACTCCATAAAGTTGCTTTGAAACCGATGGAACCAAAGGACATCGACTGGCAAGTGTAGATCCACATCACGCCTGCATAATTGTTGAAGAAGTTAGATAACCAAGTCAAGTCAGTTTTACTGCTGTTTCAAAAAAAAATGCAGAGATTGTAATATCTACGATTATACTTACAATTCCCCAGTCGAGTTCCTCTTGTACGCTTGGTACGCCGCTAGGTGATCAGGATCTATCAGTTCGTGGGGCGCCCATACATGTGGTGGCTGTGGCATAGTCCTTGCCCTCTTCGGCCGACAGGGGTCAGTGTATGGGCTCCGCTCCTGCCAACCTGGTTTGCGAACCCGATCCTGACGCTGAAGGGGTGGGGGACTCCGATCCAAACCATGGGGATCCACCGAACGTCTGCTCTGGATAGAAGGACTCCTTCCCCGTTTGCTGCCAGCATGGGTGCTCTGTGTGGAGGAACTCCGTCCTCGTCGATCGCCTGCAGGTGTGCTCTGTATGGAGGAACTCTGTCCTCGTGGATCGGCTACAGGGGTGCTCTGTATGGAGGGACTCTGTCCTCGTGGATCCCCTGCAGGGGTGCTATGTATAGAGGGACTCTGTCCTTGTGGATCGCCTGCAAGCCCCGTGGAATGAATGGAGGGATGCGCTGCAATAGGATCATCCAGAGGGGTGCGCAAGTCCTGGGGAGGAAGAATAGGGTCTGGTAATACCGTATGCGGTACCTGCTCTGTCTCCATATGTGCTGTCCCAAGCCCCTGCTGATCAGACACTGGCTGCGTACTAGGGTGCAGCTTATGCCCACTCTGTAAGTCTGCTCCGTCCTGATGACTACCAGTCCAGTCTCTGTCACTGAAGTGTTGGTCTTGGTCATCAATCGACGGGTCATCAACTGGTGGGTCATCGGACCGTCTGCCTTCAGTACGTGTCTGCGCCGTCGAACCCTGAAGACCCCGAATCAAATCCAGCAACTCCTGATGCTGTTGATCTCTCTTTTTTTCATTCCTTTGCACTTCGTCCCGTAACTCTCGAAACGCATCCAGCAGTTCAGTATACCTACGGTCCTGAAATGAAAAAAATAAACACGTTGTGAGTACTAAAAGTTTCCAATTGCTTTTAAATTCAATACTGCGGTGCAACTACTTTTACGTACCTCTGGATGCCCTCCGACGCCTCGTCGTGAGTGACCTTCAGGTCGAGGCTCTGTGGGGAACACAAATCGAACCCGCCTATGCCTCACGGGACTCCTACTGCGACCCTCCACATCAGAACCATCTGTATCACTGGGTCCCGACTGCGGATACTCAGTATCATTGGGTCTCGAATACGGACCCTCAGTATCATTGGGTTCGGCAGTCGTACGGTGTTCGGCATCCGCATCATACAGACTGCCTCCCTCCTCAATGCCCTCATAGTACCGTTCAGCCAGCTCTACCGGTGTCGGCACCAATTTCACCCTCGCAAACATCTGAAATCAATGTTAGACCATTTGTAATCGCATACATACTATTAACTAGTAACGTTAATATAACAGATACTTACCCGTTCAATGAAAATGGAATCCAACTTATCCCCCCTCGGTCGCTGACTTAAATCCCATTTTAGAATACGGGGGGATAGCTTGATTTCCCTGCGGGTCCCACAATCTTCGATGGCAAGATCGGGGATAACCTCAAAAGCAAATATCTGCGTAATAGATAAGTACAATAATAATCAAACACATCAATCATATGAAAATAAAAAATACAATTAAAGTATGGAATCAAATTCTAAATTCTTACCAATAGTGCGTAAGTACAACCATATATGTTGTACGTCTCCACCTTGTGCACTTCAATGCCCTTTTCTCGCTGTCTTTTTTCGAACCGTTCCCGACGACCATCCAATGCATGCTTGAACCCAGAAATAGATCGCCTATACACATGCGCACCCCACGGGAATGCATCAAAAGCGTCCAAGTTCTCGATCAGGCGAAACTGCCATAACGGGACTTTCTCTCTCTCGTCCAAACCCATAAGTATCCAGTTAAGCATATACAGTAAGCATAGCTTAACCGCATCGTACTGCTCAGCAAAACCACCGGTCCGTACAACGGCTCTCAGCTCTCCAAACTCGACCTCATCTCGACCCTCAAAGTACCGCTGGTGTATGCCATTCGGTACCACATCATAGGTGGACGTGTCGGGAAGTTGTCCAAACTTCAATCCAGTGATCAGACAGAACTCAACCTTCGAGAACCGGACCGAATGCTTTCCTAAAAGAAATCTCATCTCATCTCCCGGCCCGTCGTGATGCAACTCCCGAATAAGCAATCGATGGACAATGCCAGCTGAAAACTTCATGTTGTGCTGCATCCGAAGGAAATGTCCAAAACACGACTCAGTGTACCGTCGTCGTTCTTCGACAGCAAGATCTTCAGGTACACTGTTAAGTGCATTTTCGATATCTCTAAGGTGACCGAAATGGTCATGCCGAGTTATTTTCCCCGGGTACCTTTCTTCCGCTGGAGTTTTCAGAAGATCTTTCAGTGGATTCCTCATCTGCATATTAACACAAAAAATAAAAAATTTCAAACAAATTAATATATATAACTTCATGAAAAGGCTCGGAAATTGCAAAAATAAAAGTCACGGAGACTTTAAGAAAAGGCTCGGAGTGAGGTTCAAAAGTCTCGGAGACTTAATGCAAAGTCTCGGAGACTTAATGCAAAGTCTCGGAGCCTTAATGCAAAGGCTCGGAGACTTTATAAAAAGGCTCGGAGACTTAATGCAAAGGCTCGGAGACTTTATAAAAAGTCTCGGAGACTTTATAAAAAGGCTCGGAGACTTTATAAAAAGTCTCGGACACTTTATAAAAAGGCTCGGAGCCTTTATAAAAAGGCTCGGAGCCTTTATAAAAAGGCTCGGAGATTCAAATTAAAAAAACCTACATCATAGAATTAAAAGGCTCGATTGAAGGTTTAAAAGGCTCGGAAAAGGCTCGGATGAAGGTTTAAAAGGCTCGAGATTCAAATTTCAAAAACCTACATCATATTCTTTAAAAGGCTCGGTAGAAGGTTTAAAAGGCTCGGAAAAGGCTCGGATACAGTTTTAAAAGGCTCGGAAATGAAAAATTGCACAAAACATAATCACATTAATTAAAAGGCTCGGGTGAAGGTTTAAAAGGCTCGGACAAAGGTTTAAAAGGCTCGGAAATGAAAAATTGCAGAAAACCTATTCACATTACTTAAAAGGCTCGGATGAAGGTTGAAAAGGATCGAAAAAGGCTCGAACGAAGGTTTAAAAGGCTCGGAAAAGGCTCGGATGAAGGTTTAAAAGGCTCGGAGAATGTTCTATTCATCGTCTTCAACAAAAATTTTACAGAAGTTTAAACCCTAATCAAACAAACCTAATGAACAATAAATCAAACCTAATCTATATGTCTAACCAAACACCAAACATCAAACGCAAATCAAATTAACAAAAAAACGTCTGAGAGAGAAAGTTCAACTCACCACTGGATGCTTGGAGTCGAGAGGGGTACTGTATCACCACCGCCGGTATTCGCCGTCGCTTTTTTGGCCGGATTTCTTGCGCCGATGACTTCTCGTCTCTTCAGTTCTCTCTCTCCCTCAACTTTTTTCTCTCACGTTTCAAAACACACAAACAGACAAAAATGGGGGTATTTTTGTCTGATCACCAAGATTGGTGCCTTTTAAACTTACATTATTAAAGTGGTGCTATTCTTACAAAAAACCCTCCAAATAGTGACATTTAAATTTCGAACCCACATGTAAGGAAAAGTTATACAGTCAAGTCAAAGTATTTAAATCCAGTGGCCCACATGTAAGGAACTGATATAACTTTTGTCAGTTCGAACTGATAATAGAATTTCTGATATATATATATATATATATATGTTCAGTGGGCCTATTTTAAAGAGTTTATTAGTTTTAAAAAATTATATGTTTGATGGGCCTATTTAAACTCATTTATGAGTTTGTTAGTTTAAAATCATATATGGGTAATATCTAAAATTAATTAATTTATTTTTACAATTTGGGGGCCCTAAGCGGCTACCTCACTGGGCTCCCCCTAGGGCTGGGTCTATCTGCACTTAATGTACAACCTCCAAACACGGCTTAACAGTAACTGAGAGACTAGGGATGTCAATGGAGTGGGTTCGGGACGGGGACAACAAATCCCGACCCTACCTCGAAAAAATATTAAAATACCTGAGTTCTAGCAAAATAACCATTTGAATTGAACTTTGTATTTTTTAGGGTGTTGACTTAAAGTAAACCGCTGTGACTGAAAAACAATATATAATAATTAGGTTTTTCTTTTATCTGATGTAAGTTTACAATTTACGTTAGATAAAAAATAAATCATGTCCATGATCTGTGGGAAACCTTTGACGTATTACGAAGGCACAAGATGAGGCTAAACCTAGCCAAATGCATGTTCGGTGTGCCTTCTGGGAAGTTCTTGGGTTCCCAGGTGCATCAAAGAAGAATAGAAGCAAACCCAGAAAAAATCTTTGCGATAAGAAAGATGAAAGCACCGGAAACACTAAAAGAATTCCTATGATTGACCGGCTATCTAGCGTCACTGAATAGTTTCATCTCAAAGTCAACTAAGAAATATTTACCTTTCTTCAAAGCTATGAAAAAGAGAGCATGAGTAAAATGGGAGGAGCAGTTCGAGAAGGCTTTCCAGCAATTAAAGGATTACCTGGCGCGAGCTCATTTATTGTCAAAACTGTAGGTAGGAGAAACTCTGTATTTGTATCTGTCAGTTACAGACGTTGCAACCAGCTTTGCACTCATGAGACAAGATGAAGGCACACAACGCCCGATCTACTACACTAGTAAAGCCCTGTTGCCTGCTGAGACTAGTGCTGTAAATATGGGCCGTGCTTGGCAGACCCGACCCGACCCGCCCGACCCGCCCGATGCGCCAACGATGGCAAGCCATGCCAGGCACGACCCGCATGTAAGGCGTGCCAGGCCAAGCATGGCCCACATGCCAGGCCTTAGATCGGGGCACGACGTGCCGGCCCGGCCCGGCTTGCCAGGCCAACGTGCCATGCACGTTGGGCCCACTAAATTATTTATAAAAAAAAATTCAAAAAAAAAAAAAAACTTTATTTATAAAAATAAAATGTTTAAAAGAGAAATGATATTGTAGAGTATTGAACCATGGTCCATAACCCTTGTTTATGTAAGTAAGTTTTCATTTGCGGATTTGCTTTTCCCTCCTTTTATATAGGTTAGACATCTTTTCAATGTTCTTATTTATGCGATGTGGGATATGAGATTGAATTAATCACCATAAAATAAAATTAAAAAGTAGTCTCAAAATGAAACAATTATGCATGTAAATATATATATATGTAATGTGTGACTGAGAGAATGATCAGATAGAAAGAGAGAGATAGCATGATATATATAATTATATATATAGATACCTACAAGCTTGGGAACCATTCGCTAGCAGTGAATGCCATTATTGAGAATGAAATTGATGAGCTTATGATCCTCTTCAATAGTCCATGGACCTCTTTTCAATCCAACCTTATCACAACAAGGTTGCCTTCCCATAATTATAATATATGATTGATTTCACTCTTCAAATTAATTCTTGATCCCCTTAATTTGGGAGCTAGAGAGAGTTGATTTCTTGGATGATCGAATTCGAAAAACCAATGGGGGACGTGTTGGTGCTTAAAAAGAAGTTATAATGGAAGCAAAGATGTTATGCCAGTTCATCAACACAATTAAAAATAAGAAACATGTAGTTGAAGAGGGGAGACAAAAGATTGAATTGAAAAAAACAATAAAACAAAAGCAATTTAGCTAGCTAGAGAGAGAGAGAGATCATATATATATATATATATACATATGGAGAAGGTGGTCATGATCTGGTGGTCTGTTGCAATAATAATAAAATGGCCACCACCCATATTCAGACGATGGAAAAGGTGTGCTTTGAAAATAGCAAATTAGAGAGACGTGGGTCTCTTGTTGACAAATTTTTTTACAAAACCATTATTTAATTTTAATAGACCTCCCAACTCTCTACATGTTTTCCATATTTAAAGAAAAAAATGACTCAAGAGAATATCGTTATGTTATATCAATGAATGTAAATAGAAATTCAATCTCACATCCCACATTGGATAAATAAGATAAATGAAAAGAGGCATAACCTATATAAAAATTAGGAAAAATCAAAGGAAAACATACTTACTTGGACAAGGGTTATGGGCCACAACCCAATACTTTATAATGTCCATACTCTATGATGTCATTTTTAACAAAGTAAATTTTTTTCACCAAAAAAAAAAAAAAAAAAAAAAAAAAAAAGTGGGTTAGCTCACAGGCCAACACGGCTCAGCCCGCCAACGAGGCACATTCCGTTGGCATGTGTCGGGCCCCTATTTTTGAAAACGGGTCGGGCCTGGCACGGCACGGCACGGCAAGTTACCATGCCATGCCAAGCCAAGCTCAACCCGTTTTCAAAAACGGGCTTCTTCGGCCCGGCACAAATGGGCCGTGTTGGCCCACATTGACACCATTAGCCGAGACCATATATCCTCCAGCTAAGAACATGGTAGCACTAATGATCGTGTTGTATGTATAAATTCGCCAACCTGACACGTCATCAAAAGAGCCAACAAAGACTGCCACGTCACTCATTGACCGGGTCAAGGGAGGAAGTGTGACGAGTCAGAATGATAAAATAGCTCAAGCCAAAAGGGAGTCAAAGATATGGTCGCCGAAGCTAGATACCTACTCGCCGAATGTAGAAGTGTGCTCGCCAAAGATACGATACCCAGAAAGTGAAGGTACTCGCTAGACCAGTACATTGGGCCTGAACCGACTCGGCAGAAACACAGAAATAAACCCTAAATTTTTAGAAGACCCAGAACAACGAGGAATCATAAAAAGGAAAGTAGACTTGGATCCGTGACAAGAAGGGATCCTAGTACGAATCAAAGAGGGAAATCTTCCACCCACACGGCTAAAAACAAGGGGAAACCCTAATTAAACATGTATAAATAGAACCACCTATCCCATGAGGAAGGGTTTCAGAAATCTAGAGAGAGAGAGAGAGAGAAGAGAGCAATTGTAAGAGAGATCAAAGTGTGTAACAAGGCAACATAAACCTAGTATTATTCTTCTGCCCTCAGGGGTGCCGTTGTTTTTTCCCATTCAAGGGTTTTCCACGTAAAATCTGTCTTTTGCATGCGTTCTTAATTTTCTTGCTTTATATTAAATTGATATAATTGTTGAGTGCGTGGCAATCCAAATTTCACCGTCAACAATTGACGCTAGAAGGAGGGGGGATTTAAACAAAAACTTCGAGGAACCCTTGCGAATTAAACAACATGAACAACGACAGCGATAGAGATGGTAACTCCAGCGGAGATCTAGTTGTTGAACCAACCGCGCCGACAGGAGACAGGACGGTGACGATCGGGGAACAATCGACGGCAACGCTAGGAACTAGGGCAGCTGACCCCGGGATTCTGCAGCACTTCCAAGCCGCATTGGTAAACTTAATCAGCGAAGCCAGCAAAATAGGGCTTTCGCTCCCCTTAGGGTTGGGAGTTTCATCTCCTTACGAGTTAACCACTTCCGAAATCCATCCGCCCAGAAGGCTACGATCAGAAGTTCACGTTGCAATCCCCGATACTCAAGCAAGACAATCCACTGAGGAGACTCCCCAGGACCAGACTGAGGATTTCGAGGGGAGAAAACAAAGGAAGGGAAAAGGTGTGATGAATGAAGAATCCAGGGAGGAACGAGACCAGGCGCGAACACATGGGGTCAATTCCAGAGACACATATCAACGGAACCGGCAGAGACACCGTTCCATCTCATCTGAAGATAAGAGTCCTCGTCCACGAAGGGAATTACGATCCAAAAGAGCGAAGCGAAGAAGATCCGAGAGCACAGAAGATCGAAGAAGCCCGGATGAGAGAGGCAATCATGGTAGAATGACAATCAAGAGTAGACTCAATCCAGCAGGAGAACCAACTGGTCAGCGAGATGTCACCCTACAAGAGCTATCAAGAAAAGTTTCAGCAATGGCACGAAGGTATGGTCGTAACGTATCTTCGGATGATGAGTCAGATAGCCCATTCATCGAAACTATTGCTCGCACCCAATTTCCAGACAGATTTAGAATGCCAACCATTGAGCAATATAAGGAGAACAGGGATCCGAAGGAACATGTTCACCGATTCCGTAATATTATGGCCCAGTATTCATCCAATGACGGGCTGTTGTGCCTTACCTTCCCGTAAACATTCGGCGACCTCGCCTCTAGGTGGTTTGGAAGACTTCCACCCGGAACCATAAGCAGTTTCTCAAACCTCAGTAAAGCATTCATAAGGCAATTCATGGGGAGTGTCCAGAGGAGAAAGTCACTCGCTCATCTATCAAACTTGAAGCAGGAGCGTAACGAGTCAATCAAGAAGTATCTAGCCAGATTCGGGAAGGAAGTTGCTCAAATTGAGGATGCTAGTGATGTCGCTGTGATCGCCGCTTTCACTAATGGGCTACAAAGTGGACGATTATCCTTTGACCTACGAAGAGATAGACCGAAAACTTACGAGGAGATGATGGAAATAGCTGGCGACTATGCACTGGCAGAAGAAGAAGAAATAGCGCAAGGGGGTAGCTATGTACATGGGCACAAGCCCGACTCAAAATCGGACCATAAGGATGACAAAAAAACGCAGTCACGTGATCGCCAGAAAGATGAGAAGGGCCAAAAGGGATATCCAAGAGAAAGCAGAGGGAACACTCGAGCCAATAAATTCCGAGGAAGGTACAACCATTACACCCCTTTAATTGGCGATCAGGAGGAGATACTGTCTGTGGTAGAAGACAAAGGACTCGCCAAATACCCTTGGCAGCAATCAGCAAATGCCAGGAGAGATACAACTAAGTACTGTCGATTCCACAAAGATCATGGGCATGAAACTTCAAAATGTTTTCAGTTGTGCGATCACATTGAAAGCTTGATCAGAGATGGGCACCTGAAGGACTTTGCTTTGAAAGGAGACAAGCACGGTGGTCGCCAGGATAGCCGCCAAGGAAACGGGCAGGAAAGGAAGAGTCCAAGGAGAAACAGCCCTAACGCAACTATAAACACCATTTTTGGCAGACCTCATACGGGGAGGAGCAATCGAGAAAGGATATCAGAAGTCCGAGAAGTAATGTATGAAAGCAGAAGCATGGAGATCAATTCTGTGCAGAGAAACCCCAAGAAAAGAAGAGAAGGACATGATCCCATAACTTTTACAGCAGAAGACTCAGACGGAATTGATGCAAAGCCTAACGATGCAATCGTCGTGGGGGTTCGAATAGCCCAAGGGATGTCCTTCGGGTGATGATTGACAGCGGAAGTTTAGCTGATATCTTAAGTGCCAGAGTATATGATGAGTTATGGCTGGACAGAAAAGATCTTGAACCATTCCATGTGCCATTAAAAGGATTCGGTGGTGCAGAAGTTAGATCGTTAGGAACTGTGAAGCTGCCGGTGAGATTTGGCACAGCACCATGCCGGCGAACAATCCTGTTGGACTTTGTCGTAGTTGACATCCATAATTGGCCGTATAATGCTTTACTTAACCGACCATTTCTTAACAAAGCTCGAGCTGTTACTTCAACCCATGCGTTGAAAATAAAATTCCCTACAGAATTTGGTGTCGGAGAATTGAGAGGGTCACAGGAGATGGCTAGCCGCGCCAACCTATCAATCTTCAAAGATAAAGCAGGGATGGAAACCTTGAGCATATTCGAGGTAGACAAGGAAGTGCAGGAAGACAATCCGGAAAACTTCGAACTAGACCCAAGGGACAAAACGAGCAGAGAGAAAGAAGAACCAACTGAGTCAATTGTTCTAGATGAAGCGGAACCAGATAAAACAGTAAAGATCGGAGCAAGGCTAACTGAACAAGTTAAGAAAGATGTGACAAGCTTGTTGAAGGAGTATAAGAGGATTTTCGCTTGGTGCCACGAAGATATGCCAGGGATTGATAGAAGCGTAATTTCACACAACCTGGCTGTGAATGAAAAATGCAAACCGGTTGTGCAGAAAAGGAGAAGCTTCAACCCAGAAAGAAGTGCAGCAATAAAAGAGGAAGTATCAAAGTTGCTCGCCGTAAGGTCAATTAGAGAAGTTAAGTACCCGGAATGGGTGGCGAATGTGGTCCTAGTGAAAAAGAAAAACAATCAATGGAGGATGTGCGTCGACTTCACTGATCTGAACAAATCCTGCCCCAAGGACAGCTTCCCACTACCAAAGATTGACCAGTTAGTCGATGAGACAGTCGGACATGAGACGTTGAGCTTCATGGATGCATATTCAGGATATAACCAGATAAAGATGCACAAGCCAGACGAAGAAAAGACAGCGTTCACCATAGATCAGGGGTTGTATTGTTACACAGTCATGCCATTCGGCCTGAAGAACGCTGGGGCAACTTACCAGCGCTTGGTCAACAAAATGTTCGCCAGACAAATAGGGAGAAATATGGAAGTCTATGTTGACGATATGCTGACAAAAAGCATCACAACAGATAGACATACAGATGACCTGAGGGAAACATTCGATGTGCTGGTCAGGTATGGAATGAAATTGAATCCAGCAAAATGTGTATTCGGCGTACCATCTGGGAGGTTTCTCGGATATCAAGTACATCAAAGAGGAATAGAGGTGAACCCTGAAAAAATCCAAGCACTAGCAAAAATGGTCTCGCCAAGAACTTTGAAGGACGTCCAAAAACTCACGGGGTGCCTAGCATCGCTGAGCAGATTCATAGCCAAGTCAACAGACCGATGCCTACCATTTTTCAAAGCTCTAAAAAAGGGAAAAGGAGTCGAGTGGAATGAAGATTGCGAAAAAGCTTTCCAGGCTTTGAAAGATTACCTTGGACAGGCACCGTTGCTATCAAAACCAGAAACAGGAGAAACATTGTACATGTACTTGTCCGTCTCTAAAGCAGCCACAAGTTCCGTACTAGTAAGACAGGAAGATAGAATCCAGAAGCCAATATACTACACCAGCAAAGCACTGTTACCAGCCGAAACAAGGTACTCGCCGGCTGAAAAAATGGCACTCGCTCTAATAACACCAGCAAGGAAGTTAAGACCATATTTCCAGGCTCATAAAATCGGGGTATACACCAACTGCCCACTGAAATTAATCCTGCAGAAACCAGAAGTATCCGGTCGATTAACAAAGTGGGCGATCGAGTTAAGTGAATTTGATGTAGAGTATCTCCCAAGGACAGATCAAAGCACAGGCAGTGGCAGACTTTGTAGCAGAGTTCACCGAGCCAAGCATAGAGGTGGCTAGAATGATGGTGGAGCAAAATAAGAAAGTATTCAAATGATAACTTCGCGTCGACGGCTCGTCAAACACGCACGGCAGCGGGGCAGGGGTAGTAGTGTCAACCCCGGAAGGAGATTCAGTCGAATGTGCCCTGCGTTTTGACTTCAAAGCTACTAACAATCAAGCTGAATACGAGGCACTCATAGCAGGTTTAAAAGTTTGCACAGTCCTAGGGGCAGATGAGGTAGAAATCTTCAGCGACTCTCAAGTTGTTGTCAATCAAGTACTAAATGAATACCAGGCGAGAGATGAAAGCATGATCACCTACCTGGAATTAGCAAAGGAACTATTAGGAAGATTTAAAGAATACAGAATTGTTCATGTCCCCAGAGAAGAAAACGAGCAAGCTGATGCCCTGGCCAAATTGGCATCCGCCACAATCAACATCTGGCCCAAAAGTATATCCATGATTCGCCTATTGCAGCCGAGCATAGTCAAATCAAAAGAAGTAGGGGCAGTCTTTGGCGAGAGGAACAGCTGGATCACACCAATCAAAGAATATCTCGTCAATGATGTACTCCCAAGTGACCCATTAGAAGCAAAACGGTTGAAGTATAGAGCTACAAGATATTCAGTACTCAATGGAGAACTGTACAAAAGGGGGTATTCAAGGGCACTGCAGAGATGTGTCGGACCTGAAGAAGCAGAAGGTATCTTGAGAAGCATACATAGTGGAAATTGTGGGAACCACGTTGGGGGTGTCAGCCTAGCCCACAAAACATTAAGGCAGGGTTTTTACTGGCCAACACTATTCGCCGATGCCAAAAGAGTAGCAGCGAGATGTGAGGCGTGTCAAAAAATCGCCAACAACATCCGACAACCACCTGAACTTTTAAAAGTTTAAAAGTTTGCACAGTCCTAGGGGCAGATGAGGTAGAAATCTTCAGCGACTCTCAAGTTGTTGTCAATCAGGTACTAAATGAATACCAGGCGAGAGATGAAAGCATGATCACCTACCTGGAATTAGCAAAGGAACTGTTAGGAAGATTTAAAGAATACAGAATTGTTCATGTCCCCAGAGAAGAAAACAAGCAAGCTGATGCCCTGGCCAAATTGGCATCTGCCACAATCAACATCTGGCCCAAAAGTATATCCATGATCCGCCTATTGCAACCGAGCATAGTCAAATCAAAAGAAGTAGGGGCAGTCTTTGGCGAGAGGAACAGCTGGATCACACCAATCAAAGAATATCTCGTCAATGATGTACTCCCAAGTGACCCATTAGAAGCAAAACGGTTGAAGTATAGAGCTACAAGATATTCAGTACTCAATGGAGAACTGTACAAAAGGGGGTATTCAAGGGCACTGCAGAGATGTGTCGGACCTGAAGAAGCAGAAGGTATCCTGAGAAGCATACATAGTGGAAATTGTGGGAACCATGCTGGGGGTGTCAGCCTAGCCCACAAAATATTAAGGCAGGGTTTTTACTGGCCAACACTATTCGCCGATGCCAAAAGAGTAGCAGCGAGATGTGAGGCGTGTCAAAAAATCGCCAACAACATCCGACAACCACCTGAATTTTTGCAAAGTATCACCTCGCCGTGGCCGTTCGCCATGTGGGGAATTGATTTAATCGGCCCAATGCCAACAGCAACTGGAGGAGCAAAGCACGCCATAGTAGCCGTGGATTATTTTATGAAGTGGGTAGAAGCCGAACCATTGGTACATATAACAGAAGCGAACACTATAAGCTTTGTAAAGAAAATATCCTGTACAGATTCGGGATACCAAACACCATCATCACGGACAATGGGACCTAATTCGATGGTAGGAAATTCAGGGAGCTGTGTGACAAGTATGGCATCAACAACTACTACGCCTCCCCAGCACATCCGTAGACGAATGGCCAGACTAAGACAGTAAACAAGATCATAAAGCACAACCTGAAAGCTAAATTGGCAACAAAAAAGGGCAGCTGGGCAGATAAATTACCACAAGTGCTCTGGGCATATCGAACCACAGAGAGGGGTTCAACAGGTGAGACCCCATATTCCATGGCTTATGGAGCTGAAGCTGTCATTCCCGTGGAAACGTCATTCTCTTCACCAAGGGTACAACTCTTCCAACCAGAACTTAACATTGATATGCTAAAATGCGGTCTGGATGAGTTAGAAGAAAGAAGAGAGCGCGCACAAATAAAGAATACTGCGTACCAACAGAGGGTAGCCAGATATTACAACTCACATGTGCGAGAAAGGAGGTTCTCGCTTGGTGACTTAGTGTTGAAAAGGGTGAATCCGGGAACAAGAGACAAAGCTGCAGGATCACTCGTAGACAAATGGGAAGGGCCTTATCAAATTACAGGAATAGCTGGCCACGGGGCATATCGCATTACTCGAGAAGGTTTTGGTGAACTACCCCGCCCATGCAATGCGCAGTACTTGAAGATATATTATCCTTAACTTTTTCAAAGTTTAGAGCTTTTTCAACCTTTTTATTATGTCTTAGAACAGTTTTTCATTTTAGCATTTTCTTTATGACTATGTTAACAAAGTTGCAGGAAATATTCAATAAAAGAGTAATTTATTACTGAGAATTCGCGATTTCACTCGCCAGTCACAAAGGGCATTCGCCATCGTATATCGCTACTGTCACATAAAGACGAGTTTCATACTCGCAGCAATGATAACTGGCGAGAAACAAAATCCCAAGTTGCAAAAAGCGGCGATCGCCATTACGGGAAAATAGAATCCCTAGAAGCAAGAAAGCCAGCTGAGCAAAAAATAAAACATGTTAAAAACTTGGTGTATGGTCGAATACGTCTTGACAAATACTGAGTACGCCAAAATACAGCAATGGCAGCTGAATAGAGCTATAAAATACGCTAAAAACTTGGTGTATGGCCGGATACGTCCTGACAAATATCGAGTAAGCCGAAAACTCAGCAATGGCAGCTGAATAAGAGCTATAAAATATGCTAAAAAACTTGGTGAAAAACTAAGTAAAGCCGAAAACTCAGCAAAGGCAGCTGAACAAAAAAAAAATATTTAAATAAAAGAATTTATAACTTTGTATCATTTACAGATGAAGGAGCAAAAGAAATAAATTTACAGTCCTAGACAGTAGAAAAAATTTAAAAACTCAACCAGCTGCAGGAGGGCCCTCGCTGTCTTCCTCATCTTCAATCTCCTCGTCTGAAGGCCAGATGACTTCCTCATCCTTCATTGGCATGAAAGGCTCATAATCCCTCCCAGCAACAGGACCCAAGTCAGGCTCAGCACTAGAGCCAGAAAAGCTGCCCTTCTGACCTGAGTAGTAAGTATTGAAGGCACGCTTGCTGGGGATCTCTAGATGCATGGGATGAGGTTCAGTCCTGTTGTAACGGCAGTGGGCTTTCCATCGTTTTATTTGATCTTTAATCGAGTCCACACCGCTGGCCATGTGCTGTTGGAGGGACCTGTCGAAACGCTTCAGAGCTTTCTCGTTAGAATGATCCTTCATGGCAAAGAATTTCTTCGCCTGCCTCATGCCTTTCTCAAATTCGCGCAACAAAAGCGCATCGTAGGCAGGGGATCTCTTGAAACGGTCAACTGATTCAGCCTCCGGCACAGCTTTCAAATTATCGAAGATAAGGTCGCGGGAAGACAACTGGTTGCGTAAATCTGCCGCCTCATGCTCAACCTTTTCCTTAGCTTCCTCAGCCACCCGCTCGGCCTCCAAACGTGCTGCGAAGGACTCTTGACTCATAGATAGAAGCTCCTTCAGCGAGCGAATCTCCTCTTCAGCAGCAGAGAGTTTTTCTTCGGCGGCCAGCCGAGCAGACAGATGACCATTTGAGGATTCTCTGAACTGAGCGAGCTGTTGAGCATGGGATTCTTCAGCTGAGAGCTTTTCAGCTGCCAAAACAGAAGCCTGCTCGCGCAAGCGTTTAATCTCACTGGAAGCTCTGATCCCATACTTGTAGTTCTCACCCAGCTTAGACATCATCTGAGGAAAAGGATAGCCAAAGTTAGAAAATATATGAAAAAATAATAATACATAGAGATTTACGGCGAAGAACTTACCAAGGAGTGGCAGTTGAAGAAAAATTCCATTTTCTTGTTGCAGGACTTGTCTTTAACATGCCCCCAGCTATCACCAATGTATATATCATTATTAACCAGGTGGGAGCATATTTCAGTAGCCGAAAAATCAAAAAGGGACATGTTCCCTTCATCGGCTTCAACCGGTCCTACAAGAGGGGCTTCATGGGAAAAACCCGAACCGGAAGCAGAGGTCCCAGGCTGCTTTGACGGGCCTGGCCGATCAGTTGATTCAGGTTGACCAGATGGCCTAGGTTGATTTGAGATATTCGGCTCGCCCATAGCCACTGAAGGAGAAGCTGGTCGGGGAGAAGGAGAAGTAGAAGCAGGGATAGTCTGTTCATTAACCCCCTCAGAGGAAGGCACCGCTACATTCTCCACTTCAGCAGGCCCCTCGCGAACAGCCAGTTGGGTAGAAAGGGTCTCGGCGACAGCTGGCTCCTCAGTACCTTCCTCGTTGGAAGAAACAACGTACTACACCACCCGTAAAGCCCGCTTGGGAGGTTGAGCAGCATGATCAGGCGTACTCTCAACAGGGCGTTTACTTCTACTAGCTCTGGGGGCCAGGTCACTCGTAGGATCAAGAGGAGTCTCAGGAACATCCGCGTTAAAAAAAGGGATGTCACTGAGCCCTCATGAAACCCCAACTTTCTCCTTACCTTTACGATTGGGGGTAGTCGCAGTAGGGGTAGTCGCATCAGCGGCAGCAATAGGAATAGTCGCAGCAGCGGCAGCAACAGGAACAGTCGTAGCAGCCGCAACAGGAACAGTCGCAACAGCCGCAACAGGAACAGTCGCAGCAGCCTCTGCACGCATAGGGGGCTGCCCCGATTCAACCCCTCCCCCGGTAACATCACCAGCGTCCTCACCATAGGAAGGATCATCACCATCCGGGCCAGCAATTCCCTTCTTAGCCAAACCAGCAGCATGCCTTTTGCTGGCAGCTTTGGAATTCTTCACCGCCCGGGCTTGCAAGTCGCAAACGGTGTCAAAATCACACACTGCAAGAAAAATAAACCAAGTGTCAACTAACAGAATAAAACGAAACATTAAAACAAAGAAGGAATGGACAAAGACTTACAGCGAGGAAGCCTTGCATGTAGGCGTGCGAAAATCCCCTCAGAAATCATTTTTTCCTCATCCAAGAGGAAGGACCTATCCCTTGAGCTCAACGGAAGGACAGCTACTGCGGCGAGGCGAGAGATCTCTCTATCTAGCAAAACAGGGGCCGCCTTCGACCAGGCTTCAGGAGATGTGAAGTGCCTGGGAACCTTCTACGCCGAGAGATTACGGCGACTGCTGGCAGGCACATCACGGCCCCACTCACCGCCAACAAAAAACCAACTATTCTTCCACCTCTAAATAGATAAAGCAATAAATCAAGTATAAAATGCGGAAATTAAATAACACTTGATTTTTACGTGGAAACCCTCACGGGAAAAACCACGGGCTAGTAAGTAAGCCACACTCGAACCTCGAATCCACTAAATGTGTAAAACGATTACAACCTAATCCCGGAAGTAATCACACACCTACCTAATCCTGGTATGAGTGAACCTAGTCCAATTTGCTTGCGATCTAAGCAACCTAATCCCGGAAGCTACATACAAGACTTACTTTCTCAATGAAGAGAATAACACCCTAAGTGAATATATTAATATCCAAATGCAACATAGAGCAAGGGAAACCCACTAAATGTGTAAAACGATTACAACCTAATCCCGGAAGTAATCACACACCTACCTAATCCCGGTATGAGTGAACCTAGTCCAATTTGCTTGCGATCTAAGCAACCTAATCCCGGAAGCTACACACAAGACTTACTTTCTCAATGAAGAGAATAACACCATAAGTGAATATATGAATATCCAAATGCAACATAGAGCAAGGGAAACCCTATATGCTTATCTAAGATGATTAATATGCAATTAGAACAATCTTAGATATTAAAAACTAAATGACATGTCAATTAGTTTAGCTAATCAATATTAAGCACAAAACCTAATTTGCTAGCACAAAACAACTTCTCAAACATACATCACACTAATCTCAATCTTGTAACCAAAGTATATAAAATAACATACAAGTAATTAATTGAGATTGCTTCTTAAGAGAAACACAAAATATGTAAGATATTAGTGAAAAGCTTACCAAGCAAAGTATGATGAAGAATCCATGCAAGATGACATCTATATGATCAAGGATGATGCTAGATGATGATTGATGATCATGAAAAAGTGTTTGAGTAATTAAAAATGAGTTCTTTGTATATTTTTCTTGTCTTGAAAAATATCCTAAGTATGACGCTTGAATATGAACTCTCTTAATTGACCTAAAGTCAAAGTGGCATATATATAGGGGCCATAAGTGAAGTGTAGTCGTTTTGAAAAACGCACCAGAAATTGCTCTGTGCGTTGCTGAGCTTGCGCTGGACGACAGGCGCACGACCAGCGCATAGGCAAAAAATGCACAGGCACTGGACGACCAGCGCATAAATGGGCGCACCACCAGCGGCACACCACTGGGCGATTTGCGTTGGTGGGATTGCACTAGTGTGGACCAGCGCACGACCAGCGACAGACCACTGGGCGATCTGCACTGGTGAGCTGCGCTGGTCTGGCGTTTGACGACCAGCGCACAGCCCACTCCTTTGAACCCCACAAACAAAATGCAAGGGGCAAAAAGGTAAAACTAAATTCATCCTAAAAGCCTAACATGATATGACATATAATCACAAGATGCAATCAAAATAACAAGCAAGAAGAGATGAAAATTAACATTAATGCATACCAAGAAGAAACACAACATACAATGATTAACCATATGCATGAGTTGTGAGTGTGTGCAACTATCTCTTCAAGACAAGTAAGCACATAGAAATTTACCTTCGGTGTTTATCAACAATGAGGTCTTCAAAGGGCTTGAGCAATAACTACAACAACTAAGCTACCCTTACAAAGAATCCCCAACATGTGGTTTGTCCACAAAATGAGCCAATCAACAAATGGGAACCTTACAATCTCCCCCTTTGGCTATTTCGTGACAAAACCACCACTCACACTGATTCCTCACCAAGAAATAGAAACTACGGGACTACAATGATATTCTACATTACAAAGAGATAAGAAAATGAAACTTGAAGTCTTCAACCTCTTGTAGAATAATCAATCCCTGAAAATAAAGTTTCTAACATTTCCAATACAAGTAAAGTGTGAGATTAATCAAGTGAGAACAATAACAAGCATTTGCATTTAAAAAAATAGGCACAACATTATGCAATGTATGTATATGCAATGCTCCCCCTCAACGGGTTACTCCCCCTCAATGAATGTTCTCCCCAATATGCACAATTGCTTCTATATTTTGCAACTCCCCTTACCATATCCTACTCCCCCTTTTTGTCATGATATAGGCAAAGGAGTAGTCCCCAACCGGGTCACTCATAGCAACGAGAGATAGAAGCATGCAAGATATTTGCATATACATATAAGTCACTTTATGCACCTCAATTAATTGGAAAGAAAACAAGGAGATTTATTTGTAGAAAATGTGTGAATCCAACATGCTTTGCATACAAGACATATAACATTCAATTCCAAAATATAATGGTATTTGGCAAAGCAAATGACAAAGGTTTCTAATAAGAATTCAAACCAATTTCACCATTGTCATGAGAAAAGCAAGGATATAGAAATTTCATTGATTTTATATCCAACTTTATAAGCGAAACAAGGCATGAGCGACTTTGCACCCTATTTGATTTTTCTGAATAAGATATCCGTATGATAGTAGCCATGTTCAACCAATAAAGAAAGAGAGACATTGGGAATATAAATTCCTTTGAACGGATACAAGATCCTTTATTCATTTTGAGTCTCATAAGCTTTCACACAAGTTTTGCATTTTAAGAATATGCAATCATCAATTCATGCTTATCATGTGAGCATGTTATATGAATTTCATGCTTTTTCATTTGACATTAGCATGTTATAAAAGAATCATCATGTCATAGAGATAACTATAGGTCATTCAAATCATACTTCCTATGTACATCTCCTAATCCAAAAATGCATGTTTGAACTTAACTATGACATGGATTGTAAACAAGCAAGGTTCACACTTATTAAATTAAAAACATATATACATATGTGCAACCAAGTTTACTCAAGCAATTAAAAGAAGAGGCATAAGATATTTCAAATTTTTTGCAAGTGACAAGGATGTAAAATAGCTCTCTTTGCTTGAGTTCCTCATATGGGGTCAATCTTAAAACACATCACTCCACAAGACATATCCCAATAGATCTACTAAGAGTTTTAAATCGAGTAGCATCTAAGGGTTTAGTAAATAAGTCCGCAAGTTGATCATTAGTACCTACATGTTTAAGTACTATGCATTTATTTTCAACAAGCTCTCTAATGAAGTGATGGCGGATGTCAATATGCTTAGTTCTAGAATGTTGTACCGGATTCTTGGAAATATTAATAGCACTCATGTTATCACAAAAGAGAGTGAGAGTACCTTGGTTGAATCCGTAGTCTACTAGCATTTGCTTCATCCATAGGAGTTGTGTGCATCCACTCCCCGCGGCTATGTACTCGGCCTAGGCCGTGGACAAGGAAATCGAGTTTTGCTTCTTGCAAAACCAAGACATCAAGTTGTTGCCTAGAAAGAAGCAACCGCCCGATGTGCTCTTCCTATCATCACAATTTCCTGCCCAATCCGTATCACTAAAGCCTGCAAGACTAGCATTAGTGTCAAAAGAGTACCAAATCCCATAGTTGGATGTCCCATTCACATAGCGAATGATTCTCTTTACGGAAGAGAGATGAGACTCCTTAGGATCCGCTTGGTACCTAGCACACACACCCACACTAAAAGATATATCGGGCCTACTTGTGGTCAAATAAAGCAAGCTACCTATCATGCCCCGATATAGAGTTTGTTCCACACTTTTACCACTAGCATCCTTGCTTAGCTTCAAAGTGGTACTCATGGGTGTATCACAATATTTGGCATTTTCTAAACCAAACTTCTTCACTAGGTTTTTGGCATATTTGGCTTGGGTTATGAAAATCTCATCATCTAATTGCCTAATTTGCAAACCTAGGAAGTAACTTAGCTCACCAACAAGACTCATCTCAAATTCATGAGACATAACATCAACAAATTGTTGGACCTTGGTGTTGTTGGTGGAGCCAAAAACTATATCATCAACATATATTTGAGCTATGAAAAACTCATCATTGTCTCTTTTGATGAATAGCGTCTTGTCAACACTACCTCTTGTGTAGTTGTTGTCAACAAGAAATTGAGTGAGGCGCTCATACCAAGCCCTCGGTGCTTGTTTCAACCCATATAGTGCCTTCTTGAGGCGATAGACATGGTTGGGGTGGTGTGCATCCACAAACCCCTTGGGTTGTTCAACAAACACTTCCTCTTGTAAGAAGCCATTGAGGAAGGCACTCTTGACGTTCATTTGGTGCAATTTGAACTTGTGCACACAAGAGATGGACAAGAGAAGCCTAATGGACTCTAAACGGGCAACAAGAGCAAAAGTCTTCTCAAAGTCGATACCCTCAATTTGAGAGACCCTTGTGCTACAAGTCTAGCCTTGTTCCGCACTATGTTGCCATTCTCATCGGATTTATTCCTATAAATCCACTTAGTTCCTATCACATGTGAGCTTTTAGGCCTAGGAACTAGAGTCCAAACCTCATTCCTTTCAAATTGGTTTAGCTCTTCTTGCATGGCAAGAACCCAAAATTCATCATTTAAGGCTTCATCAACCTTTTTAGGTTCAATTTGAGAGGTGTAGCATGTAAAGCTAATTAGATTAGCTATTTGACGCCTAGTTCTAACACCCTCATTTACATCTCCAATAACATCCTCTTTGCTATGGAGTCTTCTAACCCATTGTAAGGTTGATAATTAGTGTTGGCATTAATTCCATATCAAAACGTGTTTTACTTGTAATGTTTAGTGGTTAGTAAATGAAGGATTTCGAAGACGAAGGACGTCTCAACCATTATTCGTTCAAGTTGCCGGCTTTTAAGAGTTTCGGACATTATCGGTCTACGAAGGTATTCAAAGACCTCTTATCTCTTACAAGGCTAGGCATACACTCACACATATCATTCTTGTGTGTCCCTTCATGATTTTATTTCATTTACATTTCACTTTCACACACTTGGCAAAATATGCTCATGCATTCACATTTAGTTAATAAACTTTGTGTTTTGCATTTTCTAGGACTATGTCCGGAAACTAGCATATGTGTGTGTATTTGTGCTTGTATGTTTCCGTATTTTATGTTTAGGACTTGAACATGTTCTTATTCAATGCCTTATTGAGTTCCGGTCGTTTCGGTTACTCATTCATAAGGTTTCGAGTCCAAACGTGTTGACTATGCCACTTTACGTTCTCTTACGTTGTGTTGACTTCATCGATGATTTCCGAGATGATTTCTCAACCATTTTTCAAAGTTGTATAGTCGTTATCGTGTGTGAGGGAGTCACGGTTCGTAATCCTGAAAACGGATTCGAAATCGGAGGTCGGATGCTCAAGATATGGGCTGAAGATCCGAAGGAGCGCGCGAGGGCGTAAGTGGCCAAGAGGCCACGTGTGGCCCACCCCGTGGGTGGAGCCGTGGGACCCACGGCCAGAGGGACTCTCTGCCCCCGTGTGGCCCACGCGCCCCCCACGGGGCTGGGCTGAGGTGGCCATCTTTTATTGGCCAAAAATTGCCTCCTCTCTCCTCTTTTTAAAACCCCTCCATTCCCTCCATTTGTTTTCAAGAAGAAAAAATTAGAATTCCCGTCAGAATTTTTCTCCCAAATTTTCCCAACTTCCAAACACCATAACTTTCTCATACGAAGTCGGATTTGAGTGATTCAAGTTGGAGAACGTTCGTAATCGAGTCCTCTACCTTTTCCAAGTGATTTGGCAGCTGTTTGATCGACTTTTCTGGTGGTTGCACACAGAAAACCGAACCAGCTCGAAAATCCAAGGTAGTGTTCATATCTTTGGGATTTCTTCTTTTATAACCTTCAATTTGCTTGGGGTTTCTTCTTCTATATGTATGTTTATGTATTATGAATGCTATAGAGAAAGGTAGCTTCATAATCAATCTTAATCAAAAGTCTAATTAGAGACATATGTGAACTAGTTTCTTAGATTCTAGGTTTTTCACATGTTTGAGAGTTGTATTGTGATTAGATTGATATCTAGGATTATTTGTGGATTGATTGATGTATTTTATGATTAATAATCCTCACATGTGCTTAGATCCTCTTATTGAACAAATCTAAGATTAGCACATTTGATTTTGTATTTAGAGCTAATTAGGATTTAATTGATTATTCATTATATCCTTGCTCTAAATACTTGCTAGAATATTCATTGTATACATTTTGTGATTCTAGCATTTTTTGTTGTTTTGTGTTCTAAAGTCTTGATTATGTGCTTAATGAACATGCTTTGTTTTCAAGCTTTAGAAACATGAATAGAATCTAGGCTTGGCATGTTTTAGGTGTTTTGCATGCTCTAGATTTTTGTTCATGTTTAAGATCTAGACTACTTTGTTTTGTGAACTTTGTTGCCTATGTCTAGATCTTCATGAAGTGTACCTTATCCATACATTTCATATGCTCATGCATCATTTTGTATGGTGTCATGTTTTGGATCATAAACTAGAAAAATGTACATTGTGTGCTCATTGATTATTTCTAGTTTCCATAGGATGTATTGATCATATATTCTATGTTGCATGTGTTTGCATCATTTGCATCACTTAGATCATTGCCTTGTAAAAGGTGGAAGTCTCTTGCAAAGTGAGTGAAGCTTTGTGGAAAGAGCAAGGAAGCCTTGACTAGGACATGTGGTCCGGATAGTCAAGCAAGGAAGTCTTGTCTAGGGTCGGGAGGATCCGGATAGGCAAGCAAGAAATCTTCCTAGAGACGTGAGCGTCTTGGATAGGAAGTTGCTTCCTAGAGGTGTAGGACACATCTCGGATAGGAAGTAGGCTAGGTGGTTCACTAGGCCCGAGGGTAGACTAGGAGTTGATAGCTTGAGCGGATATCATGAGTTGGTAGCTTGAGTGTGTAAGTCCTTTTCGTCATAGTGGATTGCTTTGCCGGTGGTTGTGGATTCAACCCGTGGATGTTTCCTCTTCGGAGGTTTACCACGTAAAAATCAATGTGTCAAATGTCTCTATCTCTATCTCTTTATATTTGTATGTATGATCTATATAACTTGTTTAAGCTCTTCATTTCCTCACATCCTTGTATACAAGTTATTGATAAAGAAAGAGTTGCGCACATTGTTGGTTGAATCTACATTTGTTTCTTGTATCTTGTAAGTGCTTGAACATTGTATCTTGTGATTCTATATCAAGTTGTAAAGCTTAACTTGGTGAGTTTGCATTGTAATATTCAAAGTACAACTTGTGGAATTTAAATTTGCTCATTATTGAATATACTTGTAAAAGAGATACATTGTTCATTGATATATGTTTTGTAGACTAAGGGTGGTGAATCGAGCATACTTGTGATAATTGTTTTCTCATAACAATCATGTTTAAGGTTAATATGTATGCTCACCGAGGTTTTGACATAAGTCACGAAAAAGTTTTTAAAACTAGTGCGTCAACCTATTCACCCCCCCTCTAGGTTGTTTAGTATAACCTTGTAGGTATTTTCAATTGGTATCAGAGCGGGTCACTTAAAGCAATTAGTGTGATTCGGGATCTACAAGGTTATTTACTATGATAACAACCTTTGGTCTACTTTTGTTTGTAATGGTTGTCCTCCTTTGTTGATTGGGAAAATGTTTGTTTTGATGAAAATGCTCATGATAGACTTTGCTATGTCTAGTGATGAGCAAGCTTGGTTGGATTGTCATGAAAGGTTTCTCTTCTCCGTGTTTTATATTTGATGGAGTAGTTTCTCCAAACCAATATGTTCATAAAGTATGAATGAGGTTTATTTTTGAGAAGTTGAAACTTTTAGACCTTTTTGCCATTTATAGTTATGTATGTTTTTAAACATCTTGCTCTCAATAAAGATTCAAATATGGCAAAAGAGGCATGGAATAGATTCCAAGCTACTTGTGAAAAAGGTTCTTCTTGTTTTATATTTCATTTGTCTACTAACAATTTTGTTGATAAGCTTGAAAAGCATGTTAGTGACAAAAGCAAAGAAGAAGAAGTTTTCCCGGAGGATAATCATGCTAGACATGATCTCTAGAGTTCAATCTCTTGACAAGGAAAGAGATAATGCTTTGACGGAAGTTGAAGTGAAGAATGAAGTGATCAAATGTCTAGAAGAAAAGACGGTTGAAGTCGCTCTTGTGTTAGATAGTTTAAATAAATGTTTTTGCTAATAATTTGTTTTCTTTCTTGTAAGAAACGAACAAAGACAAGGAAGAGGAGTTGGCAATCATGAAGGCCAAAAAGCTTGGTGATCTTCATGAAGATTCAAGTGACTTATGCTTTGTAGTTGAGCAAGTTGAGTCTCCTACAACTAAAGGCAAGTCACTAAGGAACAAAAGGACTTCAAAGGCCAATCTTCCAAGGTCAAGTGCAAAATCAAGAAGAGTAAGGAGCCTTCACCGTCGGTACACTCTAACCCAAATAGTATCATCTCCTTATGTATTCCGGTTTGCCAATTTTTGAAATGTTGTAGTGCATACTATATATATATGCCATGAGTATGTTAGACATTGCAAACTAGGAAATGAGATGCATGTTAGTGAGATGAGAAAATCTTCTATGTATGTTTCTTGCATGATAACTCTTTGAATTTTGTGCGTGTTAATGACAATCATGTAAGGAATATTGTCAAGAAGATTTGGGTGAATATGAGTGTTTCACATGATCATATGTATAGTCTTGATAATATTTTTATTGTTGGCAATAATGTTGTGTATAACATGAGAATATCTTTATAGAGAAGATGGTTGATGTTTATCTTCTAGATATTATATTGCCATAAGAAATGATCATGATGGTTTTTGTGTTTGTGCACCCAAGACCAAATGGGTCAAGGGTGAGTGTTCTTACCATTGGTGTAAGTTGCACATGTGAGTTGGCTTTAAGATTAGTGTCTAGTTTTGAGTAACTTAGCTAGCTAGCTTTGCTTCTCTATGACTTTGACATGAACTTAGCTATCTCACAAATATCATTATGATAGTCAAAATCCGTTGATTAACTTTTGAGAAGTTGCATATCATGAAATCTATTTGGTGATAATCATGTTAAGACTTTTGGAGAAAGTCATTTTTGTTGTTGTTTGAGTTGAAATGCATGGTCTTTATTCTCTTGGGATGAAACACCAACAACTTGTTGTCATGAGGACAAACAAGCCAAGAGAGCTCATAAAAAGAGCGAAGGCTTTGCATTTGATGAAAAAGCTTGCTTAGGTATTTCTATATCCTAATGCTTGCTTTCTAGCTTTTCATCTTTCGACTCTATGTTTGCATTACATCATGTAGCATGTCATATTATAGAACTAGTATAGCATTCATATGGTTCTTGTTGACATTTGCTCTCTAAAGATCTTTTAGTGATGTGTTCACAATGATCTTATACATGATGCTTGAAATGCTTGTGTGATTGTTGAGTGGCTTGATGAGCAAAACTTAATTTGAATATCATTGTCTTTAAGAGTTACTCACTTGAGAAGTAATGATCTTTAACAAGTATCTTTTATTGTTTTTAGATCATGCACTTGAGCTTGAAAATCTTATTTTTGAAAAGTGCACTAATGCTTCTCTTGTATGTTTTAGTTTTGAGTTTTTGTGGTTGAATATGTGTAGATAATGGATGCATCTAGAAGTTTATTGTTAAGTACATGATAGATGACCTTTGGTATGTATCCATTTTGCTTCGGCACTACATAGTAATCAACGAGCACCCTCATGGAAAGGGCTACACACCTTGGTTGTGAAGCCACCCAATGTAGGAAAGGGCTACGCCATTGTGATGAGTGAAAGCCGCCATGAGGAGTATATGTTTTTGTTAGTAAAATCAAAGAAGTGTTGAAATGAATCATAAAAAAAAAAAAAATCTTTGATTCTAAGCCTAAAAGAAATGAAAAATAAAAGGCTTATTGATGTATAGTTGAGAATTGTGAAAAAGCTCGGGTTGACAAATAGAAACGGGAAAACGAGCCACATGCACACACACGCTCATATGTTGATATCTATTCATTTTAAAAGCAAAAACCGGATGAATATCGGTTTGACCTATTTTTGGAAATGCTTTAGATGGATAGGTGTGGAAATTATTTGCATGTTGATGTCACAATTACTCCTATTATATATGTGAGAAGCATTCACACACACACACACATATTTTGCTTATGTGCTTGATTCATTAGCAATGTGAGAATATTTTTGAGAGATTAATGAAAATCTATGATTCTCTCTTGAACTTTGAAAAGTGATGAAATATTTTCTCTAATTGCTTGAATGTGTGATTGTGTGGATTTCGTTGTGAACAATACTCTATCTTGATCTTAGATAGAGCACTTATCAAGGGGGAGCATAGTATGCTAGACTTTGTTCTCTTTTATGATATGTTCACATGCTTCGAGTTGATTCATAATCCCTTGTGAACAAATCTACTTTGTGATAATATGTGAAGCATATGTTTAGGGGGAGCTTAGTTTATTCAACTTCGCTTTCTATACGATTTGTTTGCTTAATATCTCGTTCTTTATCTCTTGTATCCTTTGTGTATTCCTTGACAAAAAAGGGGGAAAATGTATACCTCACCATGTGTGGAGAAATGTTCCAAATGTGAGTGTATTGTTTCTCTTTGTGCTTAATTGAGACTTTGTGTTAAGGGGGAGAATTCTTGTCTTAAAGGGGAGAAAAGAATTCTTGCTTAATAAGGTTAAGGAGCTTAGGAAGAGCTTTAAATATAACATTTATTTGAGATAAAGCATTTGTTTTGAGATAAGGGAATTTATTGTTTGTTTGGCATATTTTGTTTTAATATGATGAATCTTGAAGATGTTATTTCATATGTCTTGATATGCATGATGATTCTTCATAATGATATATGCCTTTGTATGTTTGATCACAATTAATGCATGAATCTTTTTGTAATAATTGTATGATTGTGTTTGCAATCACCTTCTCCTTGTTTGGGGTTGTATAGTAGTTGAGATTGCAATCAATTTCTTCATTTTTGAGGTTGATAAGAGAGTAATTACAATGAATTCCTCTTTGTATGGGGCCGATAGTAATTGTAGTTATAATCAATTTAGTTGAGTGTAGTTGCAATGAGTTCCTCTTTGTTTTGGGGTCGATAGTAATTGTGGTTGTAATCAATTCAATTGGTTATGGTTGCAAAAAATTCCTCCTTGCTTAGAGTGATAGTAATTGTGGTTGTAATCAATTATATTGCTTGTAGTTGCAAAAAATTCCTCCTTGCTTAGAGTGTTAGTAGTTGTTGTTATAATCAAATCTCTTCTTGAATGGGGTCGAGATGATTGTTGTTGATACCAATTCCTTCATATTTGGGGTTGATATGATTGTTTATGCAATTGTTGAATTTGGTAGAAATGACCAATGTGCTTATGAGTAAAATTTATGCATTTGTGATTCATTTTACCTTGATGAGTTTGTTGTGTTGTCTAGATTTGTATAACCTTGCTAGGTTAACATCGATAACAACAAGAATCAAGGGAGAAGATATAAGAGCTAAACACAAAGGTGGTTCAATAAGATGCAAAAAATCAAGAACTTGGAAGAAAGCATTTCTTCAAGCAAAGCATCCACCTCCAAATATGAGGTCATCAAATCGTTCAACGTTCTTTGGTGGCACAAGTTGCTAGCAAAGCTTTTGTGATCTCAAGGTATCTTTTCTCTTTTCCCTTTGGCTTCATTTTATGTCAAAAAGGGGGAGAAATATGATATTGTTTTAGCATATCTTCTTTATGTATGTGTTAAGTATTGAACTTCATATGACGTGTAATATCTTGGATTTGATATCTTTGTTGGATGCATGTATTTAGGGGGAGCATACATGATCCATTTGAACTTTAAATGTGTTATTTTCTTGCCTAAGATTGTATATTGCCATATGTGTTGTCTCTTGGATATTCTTGTGCTTTCAAGTTCTTTTTAGGTGATATCAAGAGAAGACCAAGTTGAAGTTCAAGACTTGTTTGGTTGTTAATTTGTGTCTATATGTGTAACTCATTGTACTCATTGTGACCAAATTTTCTTTGTAATTGTTTTAGTGTTTGTTTAGGGGTTTTGACATGGAATTTGCCAAAGGGGGAGATTGTAAGGTTGATAATTAGTGTTGGCATTAATTCCATATCAAAACGTGTTTTACTTGTAATGTTTAGTGGTTAGTAAATGAAGGATTTCGAAGACGAAGGACGTCTCAACCATTATTCGTTCAAGTTGCCGGCTTTTAAGAGTTTCGGACATTATCGGTCTACGAAGGTATTCAAAGACCTCTTATCTCTTACAAGGCTAGGCACACACTCACACATATCATTCTTGTGTGTCCCTTCATGATTTTATTTCATTTACATTTCACTTTCACACACTTGGCAAAATATGCTCATGCATTCACATTTAGTTAATAAACTTTGTGTTTTGCATTTTCTAGGACTATGTCCGGAAACTAGCATATGTGTGTGTATTTGTGCTTGTATGTTTCCGTATTTTATGTTTAGGACTTGAACATGTTCTTATTCAATGCCTTATTGAGTTCCGGTCGTTTCGGTTACTCATTCATAAGGTTTCGAGTCCAAACGTGTTGACTATGCCACTTTACGTTCTCTTACGTTGTGTTGACTTCATCGATGATTTCCGAGATGATTTCTCAACCATTTTTCAAAGTTGTATAGTCGTTATCGTGTGTGAGGGAGTCACGGTTCGTAATCCGAAAACGGATTCGAAATCGGAGGTCGGATGCTCAAGATATGGGCTGAAGATCCGAAGGAGCGCGCGAGGGCGTAAGTGGCCAAGAGGCCACGTGTGGCCCACCCCGTGGGTGGAGCCGTGGGCCCCACGGCCAGAGGGACTCTCTGCCCCCGTGTGGCCCACGCGCCCCCCACGGGGCTGGGCTGAGGTGGCCATCTTTTATTGGCCAAAAATTGCCTCCTCTCTCCTCTTTTTAAAACCCCTCCATTCCCTCCATTTGTTTTCAAGAAGAAAAAGTTAGAATTCCCGTCAGAATTTTTCTCCCAAATTTTCCCAACTTCCAAACACCATAACTTTCTCATACGAAGTCGGATTTGAGTGATTCAAGTTGGAGAACGTTCGTAATCGAGTCCTCTACCTTTTCCAAGTGATTTGGCAGCTGTTTGATCGACTTTTCTGGTGGTTGCACACAGAAAACCGAACCAGCTCGAAAATCCAAGGTAGTGTTCATATCTTTGGGATTTCTTCTTTTATAACCTTCAATTTGCTTGGGGTTTCTTCTTCTATATGTATGTTTATGTATTATGAATGCTATAGAGAAAGATAGCTTCATAATCAATCTTAATCAAAAGTCTAATTAGAGACATATGTGAACTAGTTTCTTAGATTCTAGGTTTTTCACATGTTTGAGAGTTGTATTGTGATTAGATTGATATCTAGGATTATTTGTGGATTGATTGATGTATTTTATGATTAATAATCCTCACATGTGCTTAGATCCTCTTATTGAACAAATCTAAGATTAGCACATTTGATTTTGTATTTAGAGCTAATTAGGATTTAATTGATTATTCATTATATCCTTGCTCTAAATACTTGCTAGAATATTCATTGTATACATTTTGTGATTCTAGCATTTTTTGTTGTTTTGTGTTCTAAAGTCTTGATTATGTGCTTAATGAACATGCTTTGTTTTCAAGCTTTAGAAACATGAATAGAATCTAGGCTTGGCATGTTTTAGGTGTTTTGCATGCTCTAGATTTTTGTTCATGTTTAAGATCTAGACTACTTTGTTTTGTGAACTTTGTTGCCTATGTCTAGATCTTCATGAAGTGTACCTTATCCATACATTTCATATGCTCATGCATCATTTTGTATGGTGTCATGTTTTGGATCATAAACTAGAAAAATGTACATTGTGTGCTCATTGATTATTTCTAGTTTCCATAGGATGTATTGATCATATATTCTATGTTGCATGTGTTTGCATCATTTGCATCACTTAGATCATTGCCTTGTAAAAGGTGGAAGTCTCTTGCAAAGTGAGTGAAGCTTTGTGGAAAGAGCAAGGAAGCCTTGACTAGGACATGTGGTCCGGATAGTCAAGCAAGGAAGTCTTGTCTAGGGTCGGGAGGATCCGGATAGGCAAGCAAGAAATCTTCCTAGAGACGTGAGCGTCTTGGATAGGAAGTTGCTTCCTAGAGGTGTAGGACACATCTCGGATAGGAAGTAGGCTAGGTGGTTCACTAGGCCCGAGGGTAGACTAGGAGTTGATAGCTTGAGCGGATATCATGAGTTGGTAGCTTGAGTGTGTAAGTCCTTTTCGTCATAGTGGATTGCTTTGCCGGTGGTTGTGGATTCAACCCGTGGATGTTTCCTCTTCGGAGGTTTACCACGTAAAAATCAATGTGTCAAATGTCTCTATCTCTATCTCTTTATATTTGTATGTATGATCTATATAACTTGTTTAAGCTCTTCATTTCCTCACATCCTTGTATACAAGTTATTGATAAAGAAAGAGTTGCGCACATTGTTGGTTGAATCTACATTTGTTTCTTGTATCTTGTAAGTGCTTGAACATTGTATCTTGTGATTCTATATCAAGTTGTAAAGCTTAACTTGGTGAGTTTGCATGTAATATTCGAAGTACAACTTGTGGAATTTAAATTTGCTCATTATTGAATATACTTGTAAAAGAGATACATTGTTCATTGATATATGTTTTGTAGACTAAGGGTGGTGAATCGAGCATACTTGTGATAATTGTTTTCTCATAACAATCATGTTTAAGGTTAATATGTATGCTCACCGAGGTTTTGACATAAGTCACGAAAAAGTTTTTAAAACTAGTGCGTCAACCTATTCACCCCCCCTCTAGGTTGTTTAGCATAACCTTGTAGGTATTTTCACCCATGAAGTGGGTTCATTAGAGTCCAAGAGAGGGACTCTAGTAATAGGTTGTGTGACTTCATCATTTTCATTAGATGTCCCAACATTGGGAGTCACCACAACCCTCTCCAAAGGAGAGTCATCATCTAAAATTTCCTCCTCCTCATGGTCATTAGACTTGAGCCTTGTATCATCAATGACAACATTCGATGATTCCATGACGATTCGAGTCTTCAAGTTGAAAACTCTATAGGCTTTACTATTCAAGGCATAGCCAATAAAGATACCCTCATCACTCTTAGCATCAAACTTGCCAAGTTGATCACGGTCATTTAAAATGTAGCATTTGCTCCCAAATGTGTGGAAGTAGCTAACATTTGGCTTCCTACCCTTCCATAACTCATAGGAGGTGTTTCTAGATCCGGACCTTAGGAACACACGATTCCCTATATAACAAGCCGTATTGACGGCTTCGGCCCATAGGTTCCTAGGGACATTATTGCTAAGCAACATCACTCGGGCCATCTCTTGAAGGACCCTATTCTTCCTCTCAACAACTCCATTTTGTTGAGGTGTCCTAGGAGCCGAAAACTCATGGGAGATGCCTAAGCTATCACAATAGCTTTCAAAAGAGGTATTCTCAAATTCCCTCCCATGGTCACTTCTAATCCGTTTAATGCTTTTAATATTAGAATTCATTTCATTTTGTAATTTAGTACAAAGCATTTTAAACTTATCAAAAGTTTCGGATTTTTCTCTAAGAAAATATGTCCATGTAAATCTAGAGAAATCATCAACACAAACAAAAATGTATCTCTTTCCACCTAAACTCTCGGTTTGCATAGGACCCATGAGATCCATGTGGAGAAGCTCTAGGGGCTCCTTGGTGGAGAGATACTTGCCCTTTTTGTGCATGCTTTTGGTTTGTTTTCCTTGTTGGCAAGGTCCACAAATACCATTGGCTTTCTTCCCAAGCTTAGGGAGGCCACGCACACAATTGAACTTTCCAAGGGTTTTTAAATCCCTAAAGTTCATGTGGCCAAGTCTTTCATGCCACAACTCAACTTGCTCATCCATGGACACATTGTTTGAGACTATTCTAGCTTAAAGACAATAACAATTGTCGCTAGATCTCATACCTTTCAACAAGGTTTGTCCATCGGGCTTTAGGATAGATCAATCATCTTTTCTAAACAAGACGGAATATCCTTCATCACTTAGATGTGAAATGCTTATTAAATTGGCTTTCAAGCCATCAACAAATAAAGCATCAGATAAGGAGGGTAAAACGGGAGCGGAAATGGTTCCTTTCCCTATAACTTTCTTTTTGGATCCATCACCAAAAGTGACATATCCTCCTTCCTCTATAACAAGAGTCTCGAAGAAACTCTTGTTTCCCGTCATGTGCCTAGAGCACCCACCATCTAAATACCAAAAATTAGAAGAATTTGCCTTCAAGGCTATTTGAGCAACATGGCAAACATTTTCATTCTTTCTAATCCACCTAGAAACAATCTTAGCTTTCTTAGTGGTCTTTGGTACATGGGTTCTAGATGTTCTAGGATCATGCATAATAATATTATCATTCCTAGGAACATGCATCATGGCTCTTTTCTTTTTCTTCTCTATCATGCTTCTAGTTTTGCACATTTTAATATATCGAAAGCAATGTGGTCTAATATGACCATCAAATCCACAAAAGTGACATATAGGAGTAAAATAAGGAATCATACCTTGTCCTTGTCTTTGTGGATGAAAGGGTTCAATTCGTCTTCGTTGTTGAACCGGTCTAGATTGCTTCCTAGCTTGAGGTTGCATGATAGGTCTCTTTCCTTTGTGAGCCATTTGTGGAGGAATGTTGGCTTGAGGGACCCTAGGGGGTTGAACTTGAGGTTGCCTTCTTGGCCCCATCTTCACTTGTGCATTTGAACTTTGTCCTATTTCTAACTTCTTCCTAGGAATTTGCACAAATGAAGTTTCTTCATTCCTCAAAGACTTGACAAACACGGTCTTGTTAGAGGTTGAGATCTTCTTGCCATCTTCATACCCAAGACCCCTCTTGTCACATGGACTCTTTCCAACACCAAGCATATGGTCAAGCTTTTTGGTGCTAGAATCCATCCTAGTCATAGATTCTCTAACTTCTTCAAGCTCCCTTTTTAGACTATCTTCATTCCTCCTAGATAAGACTAACTCCTCTCTTAGCGTATCTTCCATCTTCTTGAATTTTTCCACTTGTTCACTTAAGTGGTCATTATGAGATGCAAGCTCAAGATTTTCTTCTCTCAACATCTTGATCTTTCTTGTGCTCTTGATTGCTTAATCATTAAACTCGGCATGATATTTAGCAAGCACCTTTTTCTCCACAAATCCATTTATGGAGTTAGAAGAGGAATCACTTTCTTCTTCACTTGAGTCATTTTCCTCTTTCTCACTAGCACTTTTGCTTTTATGGGAGGAGGCAAAAGCTAGGAGATTAGCCATGAGCTCTTCATCATCCGAAGACTCATCTCCCTCGTAGGAGTCATCACTACTTCCACTCCAAGTTGCGGCCATCACTTTTCCCTTTTTCTTCTCATTGTGATTTGCACATTCGGGGGCAAAGTGACCTATCCCACCACACTCGAAGCATCAGACCCCTTTCCTTTCGGTCTTCTCTTTCCTAGGCTCAAACTTGTTGTAGGAACCCTTTTTCTTGAAGTTTTGACCTTTGGAACCAAAGTCCTTTTTCCCGAACTTCATGACCCTCTTGAATCTCTTCACAAATAATGCAAGGTCTTCGTCCGAGTCATTCTTCTTCACCTCCTTTTCATCCTTGGAGGTTTTCAAAGCAATTCCTTTTTGCTTTTTAGGAGGTGTGGAGATAGGACCCTTTCTAGACTCATAAGCTAGAAGTCTCCCAATCAACTCACTCGGCTTCATATCCTTATATCCACTATTTTCTTCTAAAGTTGTCACCTTCGGTTAGAACCTATCGGGTAGAGATCTCATAATCTTTTGCTTGATTCTCCTATCCGAATATGGATCACCAAGTTGATGACTTTGGTTGACTATGTCCATCAACTTGATTTCGAAGTCGTTGAAGCACTCATTCTCCTCCATCTTAAGCATCTCGAATTGAGTTTGGAGAACTTGAAGCTTAGAGTCCTTCACCACTTCGGTTCCCTCATGTGCAATCTCTAGGATGTCCCATGCCTCCTTAGCTATCCTAGTATTTGAATCAATTTGTATTGATTTTCGTCCATAGCACATAAGATGGCATGCATCGCCTTCCTATTCCACTTTGAAGCCTCAAACTTTTGCGCGTTCCATTTCGCCTTAGGCTTCAATACTTCTTCTCCTCCTCCACCACCGGGAGTCATCTTAGGTAGATCATATCCGTCTTCCACCACCATCCATGCACGGTCGTGAATTTGGCATATGTAGGATTCCATCTTCCCTTTCCATTGGGACTAGTTCAATCCGGTAAGAAGTGGAGGCCTTGTGCTAGAAGCATCTTCGTTGCCACCACCATTTCCACCGTTTCCACTCATAGTATTTATGAATGAATGAAATGAAAGCAAATGTATGAATGATCAAAAATCACACAAAATGCAAAACACACCAAAATAAGCAAGGATCACCTATGTATGTCTAGGAACCCGCTTTGATACCAATTGAAACAAATTATAGACGGTGTGTATAAAACTATCTAGAGGGGGGGGGGGGGGGGGGTGAATAGATTTTAAACTTATTACCCAATTTTTCGTGTTAAGTCAAAATTACGAAATTACCCCTAAATAGATAAAGCAATAAATCAAGTATAAAATGCGGAAATTAAATAACACTTGATTTTTACGTGGAAACCCTCACGGGAAAAACCACGGGCTAGTAAGTAAGCCACACTTGAACCTCGAATCCACTAAATGTGTAAAACGATTACAACCTAATCCCGGAAGTAATCACACACCTAACTAATCCCGGTATGAGTGAACCTAGTCCAATTTGCTTGCGATCTAAGCAACCTAGTCCAATTACTTACTTTCTCAATGAAGAGAATAACACCCTAAGTGAATATATGAATATCCAAATGCAACATAGAGCAAGGGAAACCCTATATGCTTATCTAAGATGATTAATATGCAATTAGAACAATCCTAGATATTAAAAACTAAATGACATGTCAATTAGTTTAGCTAATCAATATTAAGCACAAAACCTAATTTGCTAGTACAAAACAACTTCTCAAACATACATCACACTAATCTCAATCTTGTATCCAAAGTATATAAAATAACATACAAGTAATTAATTGAGATTGCTTGTTAAGAGAAACACAAAATATGTAAGATATTAGTGAAAAGCTTACCAAGCAAAGTATGATGAAGAATCCATGCAAGATGACATCTAGATGATCAAGGATGATGCTAGATGATGATTGATGATCATGAAAAAGTGTTTAAGTAATTAAAAATGAGTTCTTTGTGTATTTTTCTTGTCTTGAAAAATATCCTAAGTATGAAGCTTGAATATGAACTCTCTTAATTGACCTAAAGTCAAAGTGGCATATATATAGGGGCCATAAGTGAAGTGTGGTCGTTTTGAAAAACGCACCAGAAATTGCTCTGTGCGCTGGTGAGCTTGCGCTGGACGACAGGTGCACGACCAGCGCATAGGCAAACAATGCACAGGCTTTGGACGACCAGCGCACAAATGGGCGCACCACCAGCGGCACACCACTGGGCGATTTACGCTGGTGGGATTGCGCTGGTGTGGACCAGCGCACGACCAACGACAGACCACTGGGCGATCTGCGCTGGTCTGGCGCTTGACGACCAGTGCACAGCCCACTCCTTTGAACCTCACAAACAAAATGCAAGGGGTAAAAAGGTAAAACTAAATGCATCCTAAAAGCCTAACATGATATGATATATAATCACAAGATGCAATCAAAATAACAAGCAAGAAGAGATGAAAATTAACATTAATGCACAACAAGAAGAAACACAACATACAATGATTAACCATTTGCATGAGTTGTGAGTGTGTGCAACTATCTCTTCAAGACAAGTAAGCACATAGAAATTTACCTTCGGTGCTTATCAACAATGAGGTCTTCAAAGGGCTTGAGCAATAACTACAACAACTAAGCTACCCTTACAAAGAATCCCTAACATGTGGTTTGTCCACGAAATGAGCCAATCAACAAATGGGAACCTTACATTAGTGAAAAGCTTACCAAGCAAAGTATGATGAAGAATCCATGCAAAAAGACATCTAGATGATCAAAGATGATGCTAGATGATGATGAATGATCATGAAAAGGTGTTTGAGTAATTAAAAATGAGTTCTTGGAATTTTTCTTCTCTTTGAAAAATATCCTAAGTATGAAATCTGAATATGAACTCTCTTAATTGACCTAAAGTCAAAGTGGCATATATATAGGGGGCCAAATCAAAGTGTGGTCGTTTTGAGTAAGTTGGCCTAAAAATGCCTTGGGCGTTGTACATAGAGCGCCTCTGTACAGCGCTTGTACAGCGCCCCAACTCTGTTCTCTCTCGAAAACAGAGTGGCACTGTACATACAGCGCTTTGTACAGCGCCTGTACAGTGACCGAATTAAATTGATCAGGTCTGTACAGCGCTTGATGGGCGCTGTTCGTAAAGCGCTTTTGAGAGCGCCTAATGCAAAAATGCAATCCTAAGTCTAAGCATGACAAGGCAATTGGATATGCAAGATGCAATCAACATAACATGCAAGAAGAGATGTTAATGAACATTAATGCACAAAAATAAGACACACAACATACAAGGATTAAACATATGCATGAGTTGTGAGTGTGTGCAACTATCTCTTCAAGACAAGTATGCACATAGAAATTTACCTTCGGTGCTTATCAAGACGAGGTTTTCAAAGGGCTTTAGCAATAATACCAACACTTAAGCTACCCTTACAAAGAACCCCAACATGTGGTTTGTCCACGAAATGAGCCAATCAACAAATGGGAACCTTACAGGCTTGCTTTGCCCCGACAGGCAGTGAGTCAATTAGGTCTGCTCCCTATACCGCAAAGGGATAGGGAGAGGAGATGATGGATAAACTTTTCGAGGGTTGGTGCATAAGGTTGGCCACCTTCTGGCATGGTATACAAGCGCAGACATACAAGCGAGTGTTCTCATAGAGGGTCGGCCAGAAGTACCCCATCCTTAAGACTCGGTGTGCCAGGGCATCTCCCCTTGAATGATCTCTATAGTCACTTGAGTGAACCTCCTTCAGCGCCCACTTGGCATCATCAGGGTGTAGGCATTTAAGGAGGGGCAAGGACTTCCCTTTCCGATATAGGTGCCCCTGTACCAGGCAGTACTAGGCCGATTTTCTCTTTATCGCTCTAGCCTTTGTTGAGTCATCAGGGAGTTTCTAGCTATGGAGGTAATCTGCAATGGGGTCCATCCAGCACGGGATACGGTCTACCGGATGGACTTTAACGATTTTAGCAATGCTTGACCTGCTTAAAAGTTATAGCCAGACTCCTTTAGGGGGGGTTTGCCCTCCTCCCGTTACGATCTTGGTGAGGACGACTGCCCGATGGTTAGCACCCCCTAGGAATTTGCTCAATCTTGACAATCTAGAACATCTTGGTTTCTTGCTTTACTTTTTAAGTAGGTGGACATATTATCGCCCTTGGCCTGGTAGGATCCGGCTACTTGGTTCACGATTAACTACGAATCGCTCTTGATGGCAAGGAACTGGACTCCTAATTTCCGGGCGGCCTTTAGACCAGTCAGGAGTGCTTCATACTCTGCTTCATTATTGGTGGCCCTAAATTCAAATCTTAAGCAGTGGGAGGACTCGATCCCCTCCGGATCGATCAGCACGGTTCCCGCCCCGCAGCCATGCTGGTTGGAGGCTCCATCAACGAATAGTGTCCAAACACTTGACTGGGAAGGCCATTCTTCCCCAGGAATTGGGACATTGTTGTCTGTCTGGTAGCGGGCTCTCCCTCAGGATAGTAGTCGGGGTTTCCACTGAACTCCGTTATAAAGTCTGCTAGTTCCTTTCCTTTGATTACGACACGGGGCTTGAAAGTAATGTCATATTGGGTAAGCTTGAGGGCCCACAAGACTAGCATGCTTGACACATCAAACCGCTGCATGAATTGCCTGAGAGGGAGGTTTGTGAGTACTTCTATCGAGTGGGCCTGAAAGTAAGGGCGTAGCTTGCGCGCCTCTACCACCAAGGCGAAGACAAGTTTTTCCAACTGGTTGTAATTTCTTTTGGCCTTACTGAGGTAGCGGTTTACATAGTAGATAGGTCTTTGGATCCCTCCCTCGCCTTTTTTCACCAAAGCCACGCTAGTCACCGTGTCTGATACGGCGAGGTAGAGTTGTAGCACATCTCTCGGCAGAGGTTTGACAAGCAATGGGGGGTTTGAAAGGTAACTCTAGAGCACTCTGAAGGCGCGCTCGCTCTCCTCATCCCACTTCATCCCTCTTCCCTTATTGATGGCTTGGAAAAATGGGAGACACTTGTCGGTGGACCGCGATATGAATTTGCCGAGGGCAGCGAGGCGGCCAGTCAATCCTTAGACCTGCTTTAGAGTAGTGGGGGACTAGAGTTCTAGTATAGTTTTGATTTTTTTTGGGTTCGCTTTGATCCCCATTTCGTGAACCATGAATCCTAAAAACTTCCCGGTCGAAACCCCAAATGCACACCTGTCCGGGTTCAACTGCATTTGGTTTCTTCGAAGCACTTCAAAGGTCTCTCTGAGGTGGTCAGGGTGCTGCTCTACCTGCTGTGATTTGGTTATCATGTCATCCACGTAGACTTCCATGGTATGACCGATTTGCTCTTTGAATAGCTTGTTGATCAACCTCTGGTAGGTGGCTTCGGCATTCTTTAGCCCGAAAGACATCATCTTGTAGCAGTACAAACCTTGGTTTGTGATGAAGCTGGTCTTCTTTTGATCTGAGTGGTGCATGGTGATCTGATTGTAACTGGAGAAGGCGTCCATGAAACTCAGGGTCTTATTTCCCGCGGACGAGTCAACGAGCTGGTCGATATTAGGGAGGGGGAAACTGTCCTTTGGGCAGGTGCGGTTGAGGTCAGTGTAGTCTACGCACATCCGCCACTTCCCATTGGTCTTTGGGACTAAGACCATATTAGCAATCCACTCCGGGTATTGCGCCTTTCTAATGAACCCGGCTCGGAGGAGCTTGTCCACCTCATCTTGTACCGCGGTATTTCGGTTTGGGTTAAAGTATCTCCTCTTCTGCTTTACGGGTTTGAAGGTAGGGTCTACGTTGAGGCGGTGCACTGCTAGGTTATAGGGGATGTCGGGCATCTTTTCATGGGACCAGGCGAATACATCATTGTAGTCCCGGAGGACCTTTTGTAGCGCAGTCTTGTGCTCGGAAGCCAAGGTGGATCCTATCTTCACTGTCCTTGGAGGGTTTTCCTCACTTATCACGACTTCTTCTAACTCTTCAATCGGTCCTCCTCTCTCTTCCTCCTCCTCCTCCTCCTCCTCCTCCTCCTCCAGCATCTCTTCTTTAAATGTTTCTTCTTTAACTTCCAGTTATTCTATTGTGCTTCCCATGTGCTCCCATCCTATGTCATGTGGTTTCGCATTAACCGAGAGGTTCATTCCCAATGGAACACCCTCTGCGCCCAGTC
Organism: Acer saccharum; assembly: GCA_030490815.1. NCBI lineage: Eukaryota > Viridiplantae > Streptophyta > Magnoliopsida > Sapindales > Sapindaceae > Acer > Acer saccharum. The sequence continues at coordinate 24,672,666 of CM059876.1, forward strand.
TTACCTGGTCGCTTTCTGTGGTGATTTGGGAGCACTGCTTGACCAGTGCAGAGGGATTTGATGAGACGGCATAACACTTGTGCGCCATTTGTTGGTCTCCTTAAAAATACCTACAAGGTTATACTAAACAACCTAGAGGGGGGTGAATAGGTTGACGCACTAGTTTTAAAAAAACTCTTTCGTGACTTATGTCAAAACCTTGGTGAGTAAACAAATTAACCTTAAACATGATTGTTATGAGAAAAACAATTAAGACATGTATGCTCAATTCACCACCCTTAGCCTACAAAACATATACCAACAAATAATGTATCTCATATACAAGATATTCAATTAAGATCAAATTCCACAAGTTGTATTTTGAATATTACAATGTAAGTACACTAAGTAAAACTGCTACAACTTGTTAATGAAGGAAATATATTAAAACCAAAACAAAGGATACATGTATTAATATTAATGTTCAATGTATATACAAATATCAATCTAGATATATCTATACAAAAGAATCAAAGAATAAGAGAATAATATTTACACAAATGAATTGTATATACAAAAATGATCAAAATGAATATTGATTACAAATCACACTTTACACAATCTTGCTTCCAAATATATCACAAGTGAATATTGTACCACAAGATTAAAACATACACATAAACATATATAAAAGAGAGATAGAAAGAATTGACACATGAGATTTTTTAACGTGGTAAAACCTCCAAGGAGGAAACATCCACGGGTTGAAATACAACCATTAGGGTACTATATATATTGGATGGTAAAAATAGAGAATCCACAAAGTGACCAATCTTTAGCTCACCTAAACTAGTGGAGTCTAAGTCTACCCAACCCTATTGGAAAGTATGAGATCCCTCAATGATGCGAAACCACCATATATTGGACAACACACAAAACCAACATCGATGGAAGATTAGAAATTCCTCAAGAGTGCATACACCTCCCGTGTACCCTGCTCTTTTGGAGTCTATGTCTAACCATACGCCTGGGCCTACCAATATAATAGCCAACTCCCTATCCAAGGCACTCATGCCTCTAGGGAGCCTCCCATGCATGACTATCCGGACCTTCCCGATCCTAGCCATGACTTCTTGCTTGGTTATCCAGACCTCACGTCCTAACCAAGACTTCCTTGCTTGACTATCCGGACACCTTGTCCTAGTCAAGACTTCATGCCTTTTACAAGGACTTCTTAGTGTGATCATGTGAATGCAAATGATGCAAACAATCAATACAACATAGAACATGTGATCAATACATTCTATGGAACAACTAGACCTAAACATGTGAGAACACAAGTAAAGTAGTCTAGATGCCAAAACATGAATTAAACCTAGAGCATGTGAAAAAAACCTAACACAAAAGCTCCTAGTTTCATTCATACACATAACACTTGAATAAATCATATACATGAAGCACATATTCAAGATGTCATAAACATACACAAAAATGCTAGAATCACAAAATATATTCAATGAATATTCTAGCCAAAGATTTAGAGCAAGGATATAATGAATAGTCAATTATATCCTATTAGTCTCTAAATACACAAACACAAGTGCTAATCCTAGATTTGTTCAATAAGAGGATCTAAGCACATGTGAGGATTATTAATCATAAAATACATCAATCAATCCACAAATAATCCTAGATATCAATCTAATTACAATACAACTCTCAAACATGTGAAAAACCTAGAATCTAAGAAACTAGTTCACATATGTCTCTAATTAGACTTTTGATTAAGATTGATTATGAAGCTATCTTTCTCTATAGCATTCATAATACATACACATACATATAGAAAAAGAAACCCCAAGCAAATTGAAGGTTAAAAAGAAAGAAACCCCAAAGATAAGACCAATACCTTAGATTCACGAGCTGGTTCGGTTTTCTGTGTGCAACCACCAGAAAAGTGGATCAAACAGCTGCCAAATCACTTGGAAAAGGTAGAGGACTCGATTACAAATGTTCTCCAACTTGAATCACTCAAATCCGACTTCGTATGAGAAAGTTATGGTGTTTGGAAGTTGGGAAAATTTGGGAGAAAAATTCTGACGGGAATTCTAAGCTTTTTCTTCTTGAAAATGAATTGGAGGGAATGGAGGGGTTTTAAAAGGAGGAGAGAGAAGATTTTCAGGGCCAAAACGAAGAGGCCACATCACCCACCCTGTGGGGGGCGTGTGGGCCTCACGGGACCAGAGAGGGTCCCTGGCCTCCCTCACGGCGTGGGCCAAGTGGCCTCACGGCCTCCCATGTCTCTCGCGCGCTCCCTCGGTTCTTCAGCCTGTATCTTGGGCATCCGAACTCCGATTTCAAATCTGTTTTTAGATTACGAACCGTGACTCCCTCATTCACGATGATGACTACAACTTTAAAAAATGGTTGAGAAATCATCTCGAAAAATGATGATGAAGTCAACTCAACGAATGAGAACGAAAAGTAGCATAGCTACATCGTTTGGACTCAAAATTAAATGAATGAGTAACCGAAATGACCGGAACTCAATAAGGAATCATAATAGAGCATATTCAAGTCCAAATACAAAAATACGGAAACATACAAACACAAAGACACACACATATGCTATTTCCTAGACATAGTCCTAGAACATGCAATAAGCAAAGTTTGTCAAGATAGTATAAATGCATGAGCATATATTATCAAGTGTGTGAAAGTGATATATCAATGATGTTTAACCATGAAGGAACACACAAGGATGCCATGTGTGTGTGTGTGCCTAGCCTTGTAAGAGATATGAGGTTTTATATTACCTTTGATGATCAATGAAGCACATATCTCTTTGAAGCCAGCATTTTGCATGAATTGTGGCCAAGACTTTCTTCGTCTTCATAAATCTTCAACATATGGACCACTAAACATTACAAAAGAAACATGTTTTGATATGGAATATATGTCAACACAAACTATAAACCTAACACTCCTCTCAGGATTCCGACTTCCTCACCTACCGGGAATTTCAAGACATTTTGGTAGATCGATAAAACTCCCCTAATCTTTGAGAGGAAGGGTCATCCTAGAATCATGTTATAGGCGCTTGGGATATCTACCACCATGAAATCGATCATGTTGTTCACTTGCCGGGGAGCTTCTCCTATGGCCACCGGGAGTATTATGGAACCTGCTGGCATCAAAGAGTCCCCGGTGAAACCATACAGGGGGATGGTGCAACTACAGAAGCATGGTTGGCGGAGTTGGCAGGGATCCAGCGTATCCTTGAAGATTGTATCTACGCTACTTCCAGTGTCGATCATTACCCGGGCTAACCGGTTGTTTGCTACCTGGACAGTGACTACCATCGGGTCATCATGGGGCTAGATCGTGTTGTAGGCGTCATCCTCTATGAATATGATTTGAGCGGAGCTGGGATGATCTGATGCACCCCTGCTGACTTTTAGCACCTGGCTCCCCATATCGTGTTGGGGTACTTTCCTGGATTGGTTCTTCCTGGAGTTATTGGAAGTACCGGTGAGGGTAGGCCACCCTCTGATAGTGTTGACAATCTGGATTTGTTCTATCAGATCTCTTCCTTGGTCTTTTCTCCTTTCCTCTGGCTCCTTCATCTCTTTCTAGACCTACTTCCCCATCTTAATCTCGTCCCTCACTTGTTGGAGGAATTCCACCAGCAGACCGCCTCTCACCAGGCCCTCGATTTGGTTGTGTAAGCTATAGCACTCCAAAGTGTTGTGTCCTATGTCCTGGTGGAAGTCACAATACTTGTACTTATTCCTCCTGTCTGCTGGGAGCTTCATGGGGTCAGGCTTCTTCAGGAGCCCCTTATCTTGGATTGGCAGGTAGATTGTTTCCCTCGAGGCATTGAGGGGGGGGGGGGGGGGGGGGTGTGTAATTGGTGTACTTTTCTTCCTCTGATTGGGCGATCCTGGTGACCTCTCTTACAAGTGATGGCGTCCTCCGGATCTTTCTTAGTGGGGATATCCTCCTGAAGGGGCGTGCCCTACTAGGGGGAAGCAAAGGTAAACGGTAAGTGGACCAATTCGGAGGATTGCTCCTAAACTTGGGGACCGGTTCCTTCTTCTTTCTTTGGTTGTTGTCCTCCTTTTGTCGCTTCCTCGAGCGTGACTCGTCATGCTTTATCTTGATACGGTACTGCTCATCTAGCTGCACTTGCTCAAAAGCTCGGCTGTATGCCTCCTGGTATGTTTCAGATTTATCCTTGCTGAAGGAATGCCACAGTTTTCCTACCTAGAGGTTTTTTCAAAAATTGGAGAGGGTTTCCTTTTCAACGAACTCCCCCATCTGAATTACTTCCTTGTGGAAGCGTTCCATGTAGGATTTGAGCTTCTCTCCTCGCTCCTGGACTACGTATTGTAGTAGGATCGGGTCCTTAGGCGGTGGCTTGACACCTTGGAATTGAGCATAGAAGTCCCTCGACAACTTGGTGCACGAGTTGACATTCCTTGGGGGGAGTTTCCTTAACCATGTCTTGGTGAAATCGGTGAGAGTACATGGGAACATCCGGCACATAGCCTTCCGGGAGGCGTTTTGCACCTCCATCTGCTGTACGAAAGACTCCAAGTGGCTTAAGGGATCTTCCACACTTGAATACACCTTTTCTGGCATCTTGAATTTTGGAGGGAGGGTAACTGACTGCGCGGTGGTCGTTGACACCACGGATCGAGAAAAGATATTCTATTCTAATCTCCTCGCAATTGCAATGAGTCAAAGGACTAGTATAGCAAGTAAGCAAGGGTCTCGTTCCACAGGGAGATGAAATCCGTTAACTGTCTCTAGTTCTAGTGTTTATTAAAGCAACGTAAAAAGGAATGCGGTGTGGTTTGTGCGGAAATGTAAACTAACTAAACTAAGGTAGAAATGTAGCCGGGTGTCTTGGCTATCTAATTAATCTACTCCTAATTAAGTTAATCTACTCCTAGAGGCAAGACACCCTAACTATGAAAATAATGGTGGCTTGGAGATAAGCAAGATATATAACATGAAATTCCCTTAAGCAATATAGTGTAAATATACCTAAGGGGGGGGTGAATAGGTATAGGCTCCAAATTCTTCCAATTTAAAAATAATGTGGAATATAATAAAGAGAATGCACACTTGATTAGATTTTAGCAAATGAATTGATTTCACTAATAAAAGAGTTAATCAATTTACAAGATATGCAATCAATGTAAGATATGGAAGATAAAGAAAAATAAAAACAAAAATGAACACAAGTGTTTTAACGTGGTAAAACCTTAAAGAGGAAACATCCACGGGTTGATACCATAACCACCGGCAAAGCAATCCACTATGTGAAAAAGGACTTACACACTCAAGCTATCACTCATGATATCTGCTCAAGCTATCAACTCCTAATCTACCCTCGGGCTAGTGAATCACCAAGCCTACTTCCTATCTGAGATGTATCCTACACCTCTAGAAAGTAACTTCCTATCCAAGACGCTCACGTCTCTAGGAAGATTTCGTGCTTGCCTATCCGGATCCTCCCGACCCTAGACAAGACTTCCTTGCTCTATCCACAAAGCTTCACTCACTTTGCTAGAGACTTCAACCTAATGCAAGGCTATGATCTAAAGTGATGCAAGTGATGCAAACACAAACAAATTAAGCTAGATGATCAATCAAGCAAAATGTACATGTTCAATAATAGTCTAGAATATGATTTCAACACACAATCACAAAAGTTATCTAGAAATCAAGACATGCAAATCAATAAGAACAAAGGTATGAATATTCAATTTAGCACACTAAAAACCTAGTTCTTAGATCGTGAAACAAAACATAGAAAATAACATGAAGCACATCACACATATATTTTCTAGAATCAATTTCATGATAACTCAAGTTTAGCACATATATTTTCAAAACAAATCACAAAGCTAAAACTCAATTAAAAAATGATCAAACAACCCTAGCATGTGATCTAACATACTTCTCAACAAATTTCATCAATCAAATGGAAAGAATCAATAGATGATCAAAGATGAAATTGAAAAAGAAGAAGTTGAAACATACAAACTGACCACGGACTGGAAATGGACCAGCTGAGAAAAATGTCGAAGTCAACTGCCTCTGGAAATGCTTGGGGTTTGTAGCTCTCTTCGAGACCAACAATTTTGGTATTTGAATCGATTGATTTCGAGTTCGTATGAGAGAGATACGATCAAAACAAGTAAACAAAAATTGTAGAAATCTGATGCGAGAATGATCAAGTGTTCATCAAAAAATCTCTAAGTGTGGAGGGAAGGAGGTTGGCTTAAAATGAGGGAAAAGGAGAGAATTTACGAGTGAATCACGAGCCGCCATGTCACCACCCCGTGGGGGGCGCGTGGGGCCCACGGCCTCCCACATGGGCTGGCCAAGTGGCCATATGTGATTCCCACTTCTCTCGCGCGCTCCCTCGGTTCGTCGGCCCATATCTTGAGCATCCGACCTCCAATTTTGAATCCGTTTTCAGATTATGAACTGTAACTCCCTCACGCACGACTACAACTACTCAACTTTGAAAAATGGTTGAGAAATCATCTCGGAGTCTGACGATGAAGTCAACACAACAAATGAGAACGAAAAGTAGCATAGTCAACTTGTTTGGACTCGAAACCTTATGAATGAGTAACCGAAACGACCGGAACTCGATAAGGCATTAAATAAGAACATGTTCAAGTCCTAAACACAAAATACGGAAATAAATAAACACATATTCACACAAGCATGCCATATCAAAGAGATAGTCACAAAGCATGCAATTTCACAATGTTTGTCAATACAAGATCAATGCATGAGCATGCTATGAAGTGTGTGAATGTGTTATACCAAATGTTTGAACCACGATGCAGGGACACACATGTATGAATTGTGTGTGTGTGCGCTAACGCCTTGCAAGAGGGTGGAAGTCAAGATTTACCTTTGACGTTTTTCACCTCTTGAAGACGACTTTTGCACTAGACGTTGCTCTTCACTCTTTAAGCTTCCTTTCTTCAAATAATGTCCTAAGCAACAACTAATACAATCATAGAGTGTTTTGCAATGGAATTAAGCCAATACAAATCATAAACCTTACATAACACATATGGGATATCGGTTCACCAAACACACTATGCAAATCTATGTCGATTGTTTAACATGTTAATTCCAATTAATCCAGTAAAGGGTTCGTTCTCTTAATTAAGGAAATTACCCTAGAATTTTGATTAGGGAATTCCTGAAATCATGTCATCACTTTCCAATCGAAAAGTGATTGTGTCTAGGGTTTAGACCCATTAAGCACAAGAACATATGAACCAAAGCTAAAGTGGCATAATTATGCACACATAAGCTATTTCCATTCCTTAAAGCTAATTGTCAAGATTATACAAGGAATGGTTATCCAAGCACAATCTCAACTCTTAATTACTCTAATCACTTTAAACACATACATGGTAAATCATACATCAACATACATAAACAAATGAGATATTTGATTACAACTACTCCTAATCATTTAGTTAATCTACTCCTAATCTCATTCATCACACATATTAACACATAATCATCCATACATATGAATATCATAAAAAGAGCTTAATCACTATACATCTAAGGAATGAATCAATACCAAATCAAAGCAAATGAACAATACATACATATATTACATAAGTGTAGGTTACAAATAATCCCAAATGGGTTATACATCAATAGAAATACAAGAGATGAGCAAAGTGAAGAAATAACCCTTGAAGACAAGCCTCCAATAGCTCTTTCTTTCTATGAACTCCTATGACTCGGTTTTGACACACAAGCCTCTCCTATCTCTGCATCTCTACTCTCCATGGAAGGCTTTCCATGGAGGAAGATCCCCCATGGAAGGCTTGGAGTTGCTCTCTCTCTTTTGGTGTGTTAGAGCCAAGCTATAGGTTGTGTTTTTGGTTGGTCAACACCTTTAAAGAAAGGCAAAGTGATGTATATATAGTGGGAAGTGTATAGGGCAAGGATAGGGATCAAAATATCCCAAAATATCTGAAAATCCTCATGAGTCGGCCAGTTTGGTGAGTTCAGACACTCTGCCTCGCGGGCTTGTTCCCGCCGCACAAAGTCGACTTGGAAAAATAGACGTTTTTCATGAGTTTGTTGTTAGGATTATGCTCAATAGCAAGAGTGTAATATTGTAATTGACAATCTTTTTCATATTAATAAAGTGATTTCTGGTTTAACAAATCTTATAGCATTTATAGTTTAATATTATAATTGTCAAAGTAAATAATCATAAGGTCTAAAGACTATGAGAAAAGAAGAATTGTTCGTACATCTGGATATGTATGAGGTAGACACAATTCTTTAGTTAGTCTTGAATAATGTTCACAACTTAAGTTAAAGGTTGGGCACCTCTATCTTGTTAAAGTTGTAGAATTCTTTTGCTAGCATTTGAGTGGGATCAAATGAGATATGATGAGTCTAAAATCATCGGAGTGTCTTCGAGTAAAAGAATCTAGTGCACTGGGTGCATTGAACTAGATCACAATGAAAAGCTTTATCTAGAACCGTCAATAGATAATAGTCTTTTTATTATCAGGACAATCGGAGAGTCTATCTTAATCTTGAGATAAATGATGGACTTATGGTTGCAAGTGATATCATTTGAGTTATCAATGAGTACGATTATATAGCATAGTTTATCCTCGATAGTTTGGTGATATTCATTTGCTAATTGATAGAGGACTTTATTTATAGATATGGACATCGTGGCTCCATTTATTAAATGAGAGTATAATATCATCGTATGAATGTTTTGAGGTAATTGGATATTAAATCTCAACGTTGAGTTTTCGATAGTGACTATTGAAAACATGGCTTCTAGACAAGTCAAAATATCCAAGTTCAAAACGTGGTCATATGAGTAAATATGGTAACTTGGAGAGTTATAGGCGGTCTATGAACTCTTGGCGATTACTGATATTAATCACGAGGATACACTATCTCCAATATGATTGTCTAGGGTATGAATGAGGAACATCTTCTTATTCTATCTTTATTTAAGAGTTCAATTTTAGCTCTTTAGTGGAATGAGTTAAAATTAATGGATCGGACATAAGTGAATCATTTGTTGATTGTGATTAGGTTATGTCTATTGAAGCTTAAATTTAGATAGCCCGCCAAGATCCCCAATCCACACGGACTTGCATAGATCACTTGATATATTCTACCGGACCAATTTATGGGTCCATCTAGAATTGCATTTAATATATTAAGAATATAATTTGCACATTATTTATTTAATGGGCTGATCAATTATATTAATATATTAATGAAAGGCATGTGGGCTTGTTTCTTTTAGTAAGAATGGGTCTGGTTCACATGTGGGCTTTTTATTTAAAATCCAATGGATTAAATAAAATAAGGAAATAATATTGGGCCCTTATATTCTATGTGGGGCGGCAAGGCTATGTATATAGTCAAAAATATTATTTTATTTTATTGTTTGATTAAATGAGAATTAATTAATTTATTAATTAATTATTTAATTAAGAAACAAAATCTTTTTCTGATTAGGAAATATGTTTCCTAGAGGTATACTATATGTATACTAAAATTAAAAGACTTGTTTGGTAAGAAAATAAATAATTAATTTTATTTATTTAATCAAATAAGAAGTTTTTTTATTATAGTCAATAAAAGAATAAAAATACTTATGAGTTGTATTAGGGTTAGAAGTCTAAAGTTGATGTGTATTAGGGTGCAACACAAATCCTTTTTTGTAGGGGAATTTGCGGCAACCCTAATTGAATCACATGAAGATTTCGGTCAACCCTAACGGAAAAGGAGAAGAAATTTCGGCCACCCTATATAACACATGTTATAGAATTCGGCCACCCCACTGGTTCACTGAATCAATTTTTCTTCTTCTTCTAAACTCATAGACAAGTGTTTGATTATTTCTACCAAGACATAAAATAGAGAAGAGATTATTCTTTTGATGGTACACTAATTGCTTGTTCATCAATAAGCTTGTGTGTACAACATTGAATTAGGTTCACGCGAGTTTCGATCATTAGATTGAGAACTCAAAAGTGACCGGAATAATCTTTGTATTCTTTTGATTGTTTTGTGACTAACAAAAGAAAAAGAAAAGTTTATTTGTCCATTTTTAGGTTTGAAATTCAAAGAAAAGGGAGACCACGCTCCTAGGTGATTCACGTTCGTGCTAGGATTGAAGATCTTGCGGATTACCATCGACGTAAGTCAATCGGATCACGCGACAAAAGGTATTCTACTTTTGTTACTTGATATGTATAGTTAATTAATTAAAGGGTTAAGGTTCATAAAAAGGAAAAATTTTAAAACATACTAAATCTATTTTTAGTCTCGCTTCCGCTGCGTGTACTACGATATTTTTCCCTACATTTGTACCTTTTGGATGGCGGGAAGGAAGTCGCCGTATGAACCCGCGGTCTTTCGGTGAGTTTGGAATGTCTGGAATGCGGGCAAGAAGCTGCCAAACCAAGCTTGCAAGCTTGAATGGCCATGGAGTTTGGAGGATTTGGTGGAGAGTGGAACCTTTGCATGGGAGGCCCAAAGTGGGTCCATCATGACCGGGAGGAGACCGGCTACCGATCTGGGTGGAGAACGGCTGGAAAAACCATCGAAAAATGGCCGAAACAGGTCGGGTTGAAGTCGGGTCACAACCAGGTCGAACATGGGTCGGGTCGCCCGACTGCAGCTTGAAGACAACGGGACGTCACCCAGACGTCACGCTGACGCGCGCCTCTGCCAAAACGACACCGTTTAATGCGTGACGTGGCAGGCTGATCTATGCTTTGCACGGTCAATTACAATATGCACCCCTGCTATTCTCCTTATTCACAGAATATTCAGTACTTTCCCGAATATTTCACTTTGACCCCTGATTCTCCACAATGACATATTTGCCCCTGAATTTCCCTATTTTCTTCCATTTAGGTTAAAACACCCACTCTGAGGGATATTTACCTACACATAGCTAAAACATATATTATATACATAAAAGTGCTCGGAAACGAACACAATAGCTAGGAATAGGGAGCGCTAAATGTGAACATTTGGAGCGCGATCAGTAACATGCCGAACTTCCCTTGATAGCGGGGTATTCATCTCCTCGAGGGGGTCCTTCTTCAATCCCTTGTACTTAACCTTGTATTTTTCCAGTTCCACTAGGCGTTTGGCCATCCTCTTCATTTGTTCTTCCATGCGACCTTGTCCCCTTTCACGAGATTGGGCCTCTGCTTCTCCTTCTCTGGCAGCGGTCCTGGAGGTAGCCAACGCTTCATGCCTGGCTCCATGGCCTCACCTGGGGGGTTGGGGTTCTTGTTCCTATTCTGCATGGTCTTTGTCCGGCTCTTGGTGCCAGAACTTTCCTTAGCTTCCGTCGTGGTAGGGCGAGCTCAGTGGCCTGCCTGAGGTGGCAAGGCTCTAGGCGCTCCAATCTCTGATCGGGCTCTTCGGGGCTCTAGAGCATTCGCCTTTGGTAAGGTTCCTGTGGGGCCCAGTCTATCGAAGACGGTTTTGGAGGGACCCAACCTATCAAAGACAAGTGTGCGGTTGCTAGGACTTGCTCCGTCATGATGCGCACCAAGTAATTCCTGTCGCAATCCCTCTTAGAAATTGGTGACATGGTTGTTGAAAGTGTTTTGCTGGGGTGGTCCCGGTGAGAGGGGAGCTCTGGTTGCGGCCGCATTGGTCGGAGCCTGACTTCCGCCTGCGGTGGTTGGCCTCGTGTCGGAGTACTCTCCGAGGATTCAGCTCCGTGGGTGGCAAGGTAGGAGTGAGGCTTAGATGGGTCTGCCTGGTTTTGGCACGATCTCAACCTCATATTTGTTGAAGTAGTTGGGATGCTTTGAGAGAAGGAAAAAACACACTGCGTATGAGTTTCCTACAGACAGCGCCAAACTGTTATCCTAAAAAATCCATTGGGAGTTTCCTGGGACAACCTAGACTAGGGTGTATGGGTGCGCCGCAGCTAGTCCGGACCGAGTAGGGGATGGCTCCTCTTTTCCCGGGAGAGGTACCAAGGGAGGCCCTTGGTCCGGTTGCCAGGGACCGGTATAATGCGGTAGGACTGGTCCTGCAAGCGGGGATGAGGTTGAGATTGTGTATATAAGGGCACGACAAGTGCAATTTTACTACAGCGAAGGAGGGATCTTTTTATTCTTTAACGATGGAGTACATTATGGGCCATTTCATGTGCTATGACTGGTTATTACAACGAAAGAAAATAGAACAATCATAAGGTACACTAGCTAAATGGGGGAAAACTCATGAGAGTTTTAACTAAGCGAGGTAGTAGCCAAGTAGGTCACGCATAGGAACTTTGTTTAGGCGGGGTAATAGCCAAGTAGGACACACATAGGAGCTTTGTTTAGACGAGGCAGTAGCCAAGTAGATCACACATAGGAGCTTGGGTTAGGCGGGGTAGTAGCCACGTAGGACACATATAGGAGCTTTGTTTAGGCGAGGTAGTAGCCAAGTAGATCACACATAGGAGCTTGGGTTAGGCGGGGTAGTAGCCAAGTAGGACACACATATGAGCTTTGTTTAGGCGGGGTAGTAGCCAAGTAGGTGTCTCGGTTTTCAGGGGCCAACCCCTTATTCTTGGAACGTAGGGGTATTTATAGTGTCTCTGGTAGAGGGGTAGGTGGGGTTGGTCCGTTTAGGCAGGAATCCTTGATTCCATCCCCACCATTCCCTCCTGCTAATGATGATGGTAACTAAGAATCGAGGATCAGGATCGTGCCACCGGGGCTCCTCCTTTGCAGGGGCCTGGGTTTTGGTAGGTGAGGGCCTTAGTCCCTAGGGCGTAATTGTTAGGCATGATCCCAACCCTTACTTTTGAGCAGGGCCGTGGTAGCCACACTACTTGAAGGGTCTTGATCGTTCCACCTAGGCCCTAGGTCCATGCAGGCGTTTCTCTAGGGTTGATATGGCGGACAGGTGGTGTTTCTAGGGGTTTTGATTGGTTGGATGGGTTATTGCCACAGAGGGAGGTCGTTGTCAAAATCTGGCCTGGAAGGGGACAGTGTCAGCACCTGTCTCGCTGCACATTGTCAGGCGAATTCTTCCACCATTTCCTTCTTCATGCTTGCTGCGTTTCTACGAGTATTTTACTGGAGAAACAGAGTATCCCCTTTCATGTATGAGATAGTTGACTTCCAACTAGGGCTGAGGTGGAGTGTGGTTCCACCGTTGATACAGCGTGGCCAGTGGATGATCTCGACCGTAGGTTGCTTGTCTTCCCCTATTTGTGATTGCTGTTTCACATTAATGGGCTGGTGCTGCGGCTTTGCAGGTGCTCTCAGTCCCTTCTTTATCCCATGTGAGCTAGGGTGAGGGCTGGCGTCAGCCCTTCCGGAGCAGGGGTCGCTAGAGAGTTCCAAGGAGTTCTTCTAGAGGGTGGTCGTTCAAGTTGTAGGAGTGTGTTATGAGGGACTGGGTAGGCATTATTTAGGATGGCTTCTAGCCAGGTCGTTGGCTGGGAGCGGGTCCTATACTGAAACATTTAGTTCCTGTAAGGATTCCCGTTGTTTTTAATTGGCTTATTTCGTGATCAAACCATAAATGGGGATTCTTTGTAAGGGTAGTTTAGATGTTGTTATTAGTGCATTAGGCCCTTTGAAGACCTCATTATTGACAAGCACCAAAGGTAATATTCTAAGTGCTTTCTTGTCTTGAAGAGATAGTTGCACACACTCACAACTCATGCATATGTTTAATCTTTGTATGTTGTGTTTCTTTTTGTTGTGCATAAATGATTATTTACATCTCTTCTTGCTTATTTTTATGATTGCATCTTGTGTTGAAAACATCGTAGCATTTAGGCTTTTAGGATGCATCTTGTTTGACTTTGTACCCCTTGCATGATTGCATGTGGGATGCAATTTTTGGCGCTGTGCGCTGGTCCACCAGCGCCGGTTGACCAGCGCCGCTCACCGGCGCAAATCGCCCAGTGGCGCGCCGCTGGTCGTGCGCTGGTGTGGACCAGCGCCGATCGCCCAGTATGGCGCCGCTGGACTGGCGCTGGTGGCAGTGCCTGTCGTCCAACGCTCAAGCCAAAATTGGCTTGTGCGCTGGTCCTGCGCTGGTCCACCAGCGCACAGAGTATTTTTCTGGCGAGTTTTCAAAACGACCTCACTTCACTTATGGCCTCTATATATGCTAACTTGATTTTAGGTCATTGACAAGAGTTCTTATTCATGCTTCATACTTAGGATATTTTTCAAGAGAAGAAAAATACACAAAGAACTCATTTTTAATTACTCAAACACAATTTCATGATCATCAATCATCATCTAGCATCATCTTAGATCATCTAGATGTCATCTAGCATGGAATCTTCATCATACTTTGCTTGGTAAGCTTTTCACTAATATCTTACATATTTTGTGTTTAATTTATCTAGCAATCTCAATTAATTACTTGATTGTTATTTTGTATGCTCTAGATACAAAATTGAGATTAGTATGATGTATGTTTGAGAAGTTGTATTGTGCTAGCATATTAGGTTTTGTACTTGATATTGATTAGCTTAACTATTTGACATGTCATTTAGTTTTGATATCTAGGATTGCACTTAATTGCATATTAATCATCTTAGATAAGCATATAGGGTTTCCCTTGCTCTATGTTGCATTTTGGATATTTTCATATATTCACTTAGGGTTGTATTCTCTTCAAGAGAAGCTAAGTCTTGTGTGTAGCAATCAGGATTAGGTTGCTTAGATCACAAGCAAATTGGACTAGGTTCACTCATACCGGGATTAGGTAGGTGTGTGATTACTTCCGGGATTAGGTTGTAATCGTTTGCACATTTAGTGGATTCGAGGTTCGAGTGTGGCTTACTTACATAGCCCGTGGTTTTTCCCGTGAGGGTTTCCACGTAAAAATTCAAGTGTTAATTTAATTTCCGCACCATATTACACTTGCTTGTTTATATTATCTTGAGGGTAATTTCGTAATTTTGACTAACACGAAAAATTGGGTAAAAAGCGTAAAATCTATTCACCCCCCCTCTAGATAGCTTTATACACACCGTGGTATATTTAGTTTCAATTGGTATCAGAGCGGGTTCCTAGACATACATAGGTGATCCTTGCTTTATTTTGGTGTGTTTTGCATTTTGTGTGATTTTTGATTATTCATACATTTGCATTCATTTCATTCATTCATAAACACTATGAGTGGAAACGGTGGAAATGGTGGTGGCCACGAAGGAGCTTCTAGCATAAGGCCTCCACTTCTTACCGGTTTGAACTATTCCCAATAGAAAGGGAAGATGGAATCCTACATATGCCAAATTCATGACCGTGCATGGATGGCGGTGGAAGACGGATATGATCTCCCTATGATGACTCCCGCGGGTGGAGGACAAGATGTTTTGAAGCCTAAGGCGCAATGGAACGCGCAAGAGTTTGAGGCTTCAAAGTGGAATAGGAAGGCGATGCATGCCATTATGTGTGCAATGGATGAGAATCAGTACAAGCTTATTCAGAATACTCAAATTGCCAAAGTGGCATGGGACATCCTTCAAGTTGCACATGAGGGAACCGAGGTGGTGAAGGAGTCCAAGCTTCAAGTCCTCCAAACTCAATTTGAGTTACTTAGGATGGGAGAGGATGAATGCTTCAACGACTTCAAAATCAAATTGATGGACATAGTAAATCAAAGCCATCAACTCGGAGACCCGTATTCGGATAGGAGAGTCAAGCAAAAAATTATGAGATCTCTCCCCGATAGGTTTGAATCAAAGGTAACGGCCATAGAAGAAAATAGTGGCTACATGGATATGAAGCCAAGTGAGGTAATTGGGCGTCTCCTTGCATATGAGTCTAGGAAGGTTCCTAGCAACACTACTCCTCCTAAGAAGTCTAAAGGAATAGCTTTGAAAGCATCTAAGGATGCAAAGGAGGCAAAGCATGAATCAGATGAAGACCTTGCCTTATTTGTGAAACGGTTCAACAAGGTTATGGGGTTCAAGAAGAAGAAGGGATTTGGGTCAAGAGGACAAGATTTGAAGAAAAAGAGTTCCTTCAAGAAGTTTGAGCCTAGACAAGAGAGGACCGAAAGGAAAGGGGTCCGATGCTTTGAGTGTGGTGGGATTGGTCACTTTGCCCCCGAATGTGCGAATCACAATGAGAGGAAGAAGGGTAAAGTGATGGCCGCCACATGGAGTGGGAGTAGTGATGACTCCAATGAGGAAGATGAGTCTTCAAGTGAGGAAGAGCTCATGGCTAACTTCCTAGCTTTTGCATCTTCTCACAAGAGCAAAAGTGCTAGTGAAAAGGAAGATTTGAGTCAAGAGGAAATTGACTCTAGTGAAGAAGAAAGTGACTCCTCTTCTAATTCCAAGAAGAAGTTTGTGGAGCAAAAGGTGCTTGCTAAATACCATGCCGAGTTCAATGATTTAGCGCTTAAAAGCACAAGAAAGATTGAGAGGTTGAGAGAAGAAAACCTTGAACTTTCGGCTCACAATGACCACTTAAGTGAACAAGTGGAAAGATTGAAGAGGAGAGAGGATAAGTTAATTGAGGAGTTAGACTTGTCCAAGAGAAGTGAAGAAGGCTTGAAGAGGGAACTTGTAGAAGCTAAAGGGTCCTTGGCTAGGATAGATTCTAGCACCAAGAAGCTTGATCATTTACTTGGTGTTGGAAAGAGTCCAAGTGACAAGAGAGGTCTTGGGTATGAAGATGGCAAGAAAATCTCAACCTCTAACAAGACCGTGTTTGTCAAGAGCTTGAAGAATGAAGAAACTTCATTTGTGCAACCTCCTAGGAAGAAGTTAGAAATAGGACAAAGTTCTAATGCACAAGTGAAAATGGGGCCAAGAAGGAAATCTCAAGCTCATCCTCCTAAGGTTCCTCAAGCCAACACTCCTCCAAAATTGGCTCACAAAGGAAAGAGACCAATCATGCAACCTCAAGCTTGGAAGCAACCAAGACCGGTTCAACAACGAAGATGGATTGAACCCACATATCCACAAAGACATGGACGTACTCAAAGGCGAGGTATGATTCCCTTTTTCATTCCTATTTGTCACTTTTGTGGTTGTGATGGTCATATTAGACCAAATTGCTTTCAATATATTAAAATGTGTAGAAAACAAAGCATGATTGAAAAGAGAAAGAATAGAGCCAAGATGCATGTTTCTAGGAATGAAAATATTGATTTGCATGATCCTAGAAATAGTAGAGCACATGTACCAAAGGCCACTAAGAAAGCTAAAATTGTTGCTAAGTGGATTAGAAAGAATGAAAATGTTTGCCATGTTGCACAAATAGCCTTGAAGGCAAATTCTTCTAATTTTTGGTACTTGGATAGTGGGTGCTCTAGGCACATGACGGGAAACAAGAGTTTCTTCGAGACTCTTGTTATGGAGGAAGGTGGAAATGTCACTTTTGGTGATGGATCCAAAAGAAATGTTGTAGGGAAAGGAACCATTTCCGTTCCCGGATTACCCTCCTTATCCAATGCTTTATTTGTTGATGGCTTGAAAGCCAATTTAATTAGCATTTCACATCTTAGTGATGAAGGATATTCCGTCTTGTTCTCTAAAGACTATTGCTCTATCCTTAAACCCGATGGACAAACCTTGTTGAAGGGCATGAGATCTAGCGACAATTGTTATTGTCTTGAAGCTAGAATTGTATCTAATCATGTGTCCATGGATGAGCAAATTGAGTTGTGGCATGAAAGACTTGGCCACATGAACTTTAGGGATCTACGGACCCTTGGAAAGTTCAATTGTGTGCGTGGCCTCCCTAAGCTTGGGAAGAAAGCCAATGGTATTTGTGGACCTTGCCAACAAGGAAAGCAAACCAAAAGCATGCACAAAAAGGGTAAGTATCTCACCACCAAGGAGCCTCTTGAGCTTCTCCACATGGATCTCATGGGTCCCATGCAAACCGAAAGTTTGGGTGGAAAGAGATACATTTTTGTTTGTGTTGATGATTTCTCTAGGTTCACATGGACATATTTTCTTAGAGAAAAATCCGAAACTTTTGATAAGTTTAAAATGCTTTGTAATAAAATACAAAATGAAATGAACTCAAATATTAAAAGCATAAAACGGATTAGAAGTGACCATGGGAGAGAATTTGAGAATGCCACCTTTGAAACCTTTTGTAATGGTTTAGGCATCTCCCATGAATTTTCTGCTCCTAGGACACCTCAACAAAATGGAGTTGTTGAGAGGAAGAATAGGGTCCTCCAAGAGATGGCCCGAGTGATGTTGCTTAGCAACAATGTCCCTAGGAACTTATGGGCCGAAGCCATCAACACGGCTTGCTATATAGGAAATAGAGTGTTCCTAAGGCCCGGTACTAGAAACACCTCCTATGAGTTATGGAAAGGCAAGAGGCCAAATGTTAGCTACTTCCACACTTTTGGAAGCAAATGCTACATTTTGAATGACCGTGATCAACTTGGCAAATTCGATGCTAAGAGTGATGAGGGTATTTTTATTGGCTATGCCTTAAATAGTAGAGCCTATAGAGTTTTCAATTTAAAGACTCTAAGTGTTATGGAATCATCCAATGTCGTATTTGATGATACTAGGCTCAAGTCTAATGATCATGAGGAGGAGGTTATTTTTAGTGATGATTCTCCTTTGGAGGAGGTTGTGGTGTCGCCTAATGTTGGGACATCTAATGTCAACAATGATGGCACACAACCTATTGATAGAGTTCCTCTCTTGGACTCTAAAGAACCCGCTCCATGGGTTAGGAAACTCCATGATAAAGAAGATATCATTGGAGAGGTAAATGAGGGTGTTAGGACTAGACGCCAACTTGCTAATCTTATTAGCTATACATGTTACACCTCTCAAATTGAACCCAAAAAGGTTGAAGAAGCCTTAAATGATGAATTTTGGGTTCTTGCCATGCAAGAAGAGCTAAACCAATTCGAAAGGAATGAGGTTTGGACTCTAGTTCCTAGGCCTAAGACCACTAATGTCATAGGCACCAAATGGATATTTAGGAACAAATCCGATGAGGATGGCAACATAGTGCGGAACAAGGCTAGACTTGTAGCACAAGGGTACTCTCAAATTGAGGGTATCGACTTAGACTTTTGCTCCCGTTGCCCGCTTAGAGTCCATTAGGCTTCTCTTGTCCATCTCTTGTGTGCACAAGTTCAAATTGCACCAAATGGACGTCAAGAGTGCCTTCCTCAATGGCTTCTTGCAAGAGGAAGTGTTTGTTGAACAACCTAAGGGGTTTGTGGATGCACACCACCCCAATCATGTCTATCGCCTCAAGAAGGCACTTTATGGGTTGAAACAAGCACCGAGGGCTTGGTATGAGCGCCTCACTCAATTTCTTGTTGACAACAACTACACAAGAGGTAGTGTTGACAAGACACTATTCATCAAGAGAGACAATGATGAGCTTTTCATAGCTCAAATATATGTTGATGATATAGTTTTTGGCTCCACCAACAACACCAAAGTCCAACAATTTGTTGATGTCATGTCTCTTGAATTTGAGATGAGTCTTGTTGGTGAGCTTAGTTACTTCCTAGGTTTGCAAATTAGGCAAATGCATGATGGGATTTTCATAACCCAAGCCAAATATGCTAAGAACCTAGTGAAGAAGTTTGGTTTAGAGAAAGCCAAACATTGTGATACACCCATGAGTACCACTTTGAAGCTAAGCAAGGATGCTAGTGGTAAAAGTGTGGAACAAACTCTATATCGTGGCATGATAGGTAGCTTGCTTTATTTGACCGCAAGTAGGCCCGATATATCTTTTAGTGTGGGTGTGTGTGCTAGGTACCAAGCGGATCCTAAGGAGTCCCACCTCTCTTCCGTGAAGAGGATCATTCGCTATGTGAATGGGACATCCAACTATGGGATTTGGTACTCTTTTGACACTAATGCTAGTCTTGTAGGCTTTAGTGATGCGGATTGGGCAGGAAATTGTGATGATAGGAAGAGCACATCGGGCGGTTGCTTCTTTCTAGGCAACAACTTGGTGTCTTGGTTTTGCAAGAAGCAAAACTCGATTTCCTTGTCCACGGCCGAGGCCGAGTACATAGCCGCGGGGAGTGGATGCACACAACTCCTTTGGATGAAACAAATGCTAGTAGACTACGGATTCAACCAAGGTACTCTCACTCTCTTTTGTGATAACATGAGTGCTATTAATATTTCCAAGAATCCGGTACAACATTCTAGAACTAAGCATATTGACATCCGCCATCACTTCATTAGAGAGCTTGTTGAAAATAAATGCATAGTACTTGAACATGTAGGTACTAATGATCAACTTGCGGACCTATTTACTAAACCCTTAGATGCTACTCGATTTAAAACTCTTAGTAGGTCTATTGGGATATGTCTTGTGGAGTGATGTTCTATGATTGACCCCATATGGGGAACTCAAGCAAAGAGAGCTATTTTGCATCCTTGTATCTTGCAAAAAATTTGAAATAACTTATGCCTCTTCTTTTGATTGCTTGAGTAAGCTTGGTTGTACATATGTGTATATGTTTTCTATTCTATAAGTGTGAACCTTGCTTGTCTACAATCCATGTCATATTTATGTTCAAACATGCATTTTTGGACTAGGAGATTTACATAGGAAGTATGATGTGAATGACCTATAGTTATCTCCATGACATGATGTTTCTTAAATAACATGCTAATGCTAAATGAAAAAGCATGAAATTCATACAACATGCTCACATGAAAAGCATGAATTGATGATTGCATATTCTTAAAAATGCAAAACTTGTGTGAAAGCTTATGAGACTCAAAATGAATAAAGGATCTTGTATCCGTTCAAAGGAATTTACATTCCAAATGTCTCTCTTTCTTTATTAGTTGAACATGGTTACTATCATACGGATATCTTATCCGGAAAAATCTAATAGGGTGCAAAGTCGCTCATGCCATGTTTCGCTTATAAAGTTGGATATAGTTACTCTTAAATTAAAATCAATAATCTCTATATCCTTGCTTTTCCCATGACATTGGTGAAATTGGTTTGAATTCATATTAGAAACCTTTGTCATTTGCTTTGCCAAATACCATTGTATTTTGGACTTGAATGCTATATGTCTTGTATGCAAAGCATGTTGGATTCACACATTTTCTCAAATAAATCTCCTTGTTTCTCTCAAATTAATTGAAGTGCATAACGTGACTTATATGTATATGCATATCTTGCATGCTTCTATCTCTCGTTGCTATGAGTGACCCGGTTGGGAACTACTCCTTTGCCTATATCATGACAAAAAGGGGGAGTAGGATATTGTAAGGGGAGTTGCAAAATAGAGAAGCTATTGTGCACTTTGGGGAGATAAAACATTGAGGGGGAGTAACCCTTTGAGGGGGAGCATTGCATTTATCATACATTGCATACATTTGCTAATGTTGTTCCTAAATTCTAAAAATGCAAATGCTTGGTATTATTCTCACATGATTAATCTCACACTTTACTTGAATTGGATTGTTAGAAACTCTTTTCAGGGATTGATTATTCTACAAGAGGATTGAAGACTTCAAGTTGCATTCTCTTATCTCTTTGTAATGTAGAATATCATTGTAATCCCGTAGTTTCTAATTCTTTTGTGAGGATTTAATGTGAGTGATGGTTTTGTCACGAAATAGCCAAAGGGGGAGATTGTAAGGATTCCCGTTGTTTTTAATTGGCTTATTTCGTGATCAAACCATAAATGGGGATTCTTTGTAAGGGTAGTTTAGATGTTGTTATTAGTGCATTAGGCCCTTTGAAGACCTCATTATTGACAAGCACCAAAGGTAATATTCTAAGTGCTTTCTTGTCTTGAAGAGATAGTTGCACACACTCACAACTCATGCATATGTTTAATCTTTGTATGTTGTGTTTCTTTTTGTTGTGCATAAATGATTATTTACATCTCTTCTTGCTTATTTTTATGATTGCATCTTGTGTTGAAAACATCATAGCATTTAGGCTTTTAGGATGCATCTTGTTTGACTTTGTACCCCTTGCATGATTGCATGTGGGATGCAATTTTTGGCGTTGTGCGCTGGTCCACCAGCGCCGGTCGACCAGCGCCGATCACCGGCGCAAATCGTGCGCTGGTGTGGACCAGCGCCGGCCACCAGCGCCAATCGCCCAGTATGGCGCCGCTGGACTGGCGCTGGTGGCAGCGCCTGTCGTCCAGCACTCAAGCCAAAATTGGCTTGTGCGCTGGTCCTGCGCTGGTCCACCAGCGCACAGAGTATTTTTCTGGCGAGTTTTCAAAACGACCTCACTTCACTTATGGCCTCTATATATATGCTAACTTGATTTTAGGTCATTGACAAGAGTTCTTATTCATGCTTCATACTTAGGATATTTTTCAAGAGAAGAAAAATACACAAAGAACTCATTTTTAATTACTCAAACACAATTTCATGATCATCAATCATCATCTAGCATCATCTTAGATCATCTAGATGTCATCTAGCATGGAATCTTCATCATACTTTGCTTGGTAAGCTTTTCACTAATATCTTACATATTTTGTGTTTAATTTATCTAGCAATCTCAATTAATTACTTGATTGTTATTTTGTATGCTCTAGATACAAAATTGAGATTAGTATGATGTATGTTTGAGAAGTTGTATTGTGCTAGCATATTAGGTTTTGTACTTGATATTGATTAGCTTAACTATTTGACATGTCATTTAGTTTTGATATCTAGGATTGCACTTAATTGCATATTAATCATCTTAGATAAGCATATAGGGTTTCCCTTGCTCTATGTTGCATTTTGGATATTTTCATATATTCACTTAGGGTTGTATTCTCTTCAAGAGAAGCTAAGTCTTGTGTGTAGCAATCGGGATTAGGTTGCTTAGATCACAAGCAAATTGGACTAGGTTCACTCATACCGGGATTAGGTAGGTGTGTGATTACTTCCGGGATTAGGTTGTAATTGTTTGCACATTTAGTGGATTCGAGGTTCGAGTGTGGCTTACTTACATAGCCCGTGGTTTTTCCCGTGAGGGTTTCCACGTAAAAATTCAAGTGTTAATTTAATTTCCGCACCATATTACACTTGCTTGTTTGTATTATCTTGAGGGTAATTTCGTAATTTTGACTAACACGAAAAATTGGGTAAAAAGCGTAAAATCTATTCACCCCCCCTCTAGATAGCTTTATACACACCGTGGTATATTTAGTTTCAGTTCCTTTCATTGGGCGTTCAAGGGGAGCCAGGTCATCGACGGACCGCGTCTTGGAGGCGGGATCCTTGGCTGACCAGGTCCCCTTTCCCAATAGGCATTCTAGGGGGGACAGCCCGGTTCTTAGTTGGACCGTGCTTAGACTCGGTGTGTCCTGGAGGAGGCGCGGTACATGGCGAACCGGGTCTTTCTTCTCAATAGGCGCTTTAGAGTGACCGGGGATACTTCTGTGGTGGGTGCTAGGGAATGGTGAGGTCCTTTAAATGGAAAAGCTCTTCCTTGAATTAATTGCCTATTTTCCTGGTTAACACTAATAAAATATATGTTATTTTATTAATTAAAAAAAGAATGGTCAACGACCACGTCCACTATCTGCGGGAAACCTTCAACATATTACGAAGGCACAAGATGAGGCTAAACCTGACCAAATGCATGTTCGGTGTGCATTTCGGGAAGTTCTTGAGTTTCTAGGTACATCAAAGAAGAATATAAGCAAACCCAGAAAAAATCTCTGCGATAAGAAAGATGAAAGAACCGGAAACACTCAAAGAATTCCAGTGATTGACCGACTATCTAGTGTCACTGAACAATTTCATCTCAAGGTCAACCGAGAAATCTTTACCTTTATTCAAAGCCTTGAAAAAGGGAGCATGAGTAAAATGAGATGAATAATTCGAGAAGGCTTTCCACCAGTTAAAAGATTACCTAGGGCGAGCTCATTTACTGTCAAAACTATAGGTAGGAGAAACTCTATATTTGTATATGTTAATTACAGATGTCATAGCCAGCTCTGCACTCATAAGACAAGATGAAAGCGCACAACACCTGATCTACTACACTAGTAAAACCCTGTTGCCCGCCGAGACCATATATCCTCCAGTCGAGAACATGGTATTAGCACTAGTGATCGCAGCGAGAAAGCTCCATCCATATTTCCAAGCTCACAAAATCGATGTGTATACTAGTTGCCCATTAAAACAAATACTGCAAAAACCCGAAGTATCCGACAGACTGACAAAATGGGCAACTGAACTAAGCAAATTTGACATTGAATACATCCCTAGATCTTTAATTAAAGGGCAGGCAGTGGCGGATAAAGGAGAGACCAAAGGATTTAAATGGAGACTACATATGGATGGATCCTCCAATACCCATAGGAATGGAGTAGGAATTATAATCACCACTCCTAAAGAAGTTGCAGTCGAATGCGTTTAACGCTTCGACTTTAAGGCTACCAATAATCAAGCGGAGTATGAGGCTCTACTCGTAGGATTGAGAATATCGACAACTCTGGGGCCGACGAGATCAATATATTCGGTGACTAAACCAAGTCAATGGTGAATACCAAACCAAAGAAGATACCAGCGTATCTGGCGATCGCCGAAAGAATGATGTAACGCTTAAAGAATTTTGAAATCACTCAAATTCCTCAAGAAGAAAATGAAAAGGTAAACGCTCTCTCCAAACTCGCCACCGCCACCACACGAATATATCTGATATTCGTCTCAATAGCACATCTCGCCTAACTAAGCACAGAAGGTTGGGAAAGGGAATTTGAGGTGAATGAATTAGACATAGGAGAAGGTACCTTGATGACACCTGAAAGTATACAAACGTAGTTAAATTGCTTAAGGCATACCTAGAGGGGGGGTGAATAGGTTTTTACGCCTTTTTCAATCCCTTGAACAAACTTTCGTTTGTCCCTCAAGGTTGCCTTACATACAACAAATATACTAAGAAGAGACAACATACATAGACAATATGAATAGGTAATCATACAAGCATGGTCTACATACATCATCAAGTTGTATGAGGTAAACAAACAAATAAGTACAATAACAAAGAATACTTGTATTTCACTATATGTTCAATGAGTTACAAGAGTGATCAAATATCACTATACACAAATACAATATACAAAAGAATCATAGAAATAAAATTGATCAATAAAATGAATTCACTAATCACACTATACAAAGTCTTGCTTCACAATACATCATAAGTGAATATTATGAAACAAGATAATAAAATGTACAAATAAAATATAAGAGATAGAGATAGGAAGAATTGACACAAGAGATTTTTTAACGTGGTAAAACCTCCAAGGAGGAAACATCCACGGGTTGAACTACAACCATTGGGTACTATATTATTGGAAAGTAAACATAGAACATTCACAAAGTGACCAATCTTTAGCTCACCCAACCTAGTGAAGTCTAAGCCTACCCAACCCTATTGGAAAGTGTGAAATCCCTCAATGATGCGAAACCACCATATATTGGACACCACACAAAACCAACATCGATGGTAGATTAGAAATTCCTCAAGAGTGCATACACCTCCCGTGTACCCCGCTCTATTGGAGTCTATGTCTAACCATACGCCTAGGCCTACCAATACAATAGCCAACTCCCTATCTGAGACACTCATGCCTCTAGGGAGCCTCCCATGCATGACTATCCGAGTCCTCCCGACTCTAGCCATGACTCCTTGCTTACCTATCCGAGTCATCCCGACTCTAGGCAAGACTTCTTGCTTGGCTATCCGAGTCACCCCGACTCTAACCAAGACTTCATGCCTTTTACAAGGACTTCCTAGTGTGATCATGTGAATGTAAATGATGCAAACAATTAAATCAACATAGAACATGTGATCAATACATTCTATGGCACAAATAGACCTAAACATGTGATATCACAAGTAATCAAGTCTAGATGCAAAATTACACGAATAAAACCTAAAGAATGTGAAACATCAAAACACATAAGCTCAAAGTCTCATTCACACATACAACACTTGAATCAAAATATATTCATGAAGAACAAATTCAAGATGCTATCAATATACAATTAAATGCTAGATATATGAAATTTAATCAATCAATATTCTAGCTAAAAACATAGAGCAAGGATTTGAGATTTACATCAATCAAAACCTAGATTTCTCTATATCACAAACAAATACACAAATCCTAGATTTCATCAATCAAAGGATCAAATCAAATCTCAAGGTCATATATCACAAAATTGATTCAATCAAGTTCCAAACAACCTAAGATGCCATTCTAATCACAATACAACTCACAAACATATGTAAAACCTAGAATCATAGAAACTAGTCAACATTAGTCTATAAATTGACTTTCAATTAGAATGATAATCGAGCTATCTTTCTCAATAGCTTTTACCAAACATAAACATAGATATAGAAGAAGAAACCCCAAGAAAATTGAAGGTTAAAAAGAAAGAAATTCCAAAGATTAGTCCAATACCTTAGATTCTATAGCTGGTTCGGAAATCAGTGTGAAACCACCAGAAATCTCGATCAAAAAGCCACCAAAACACTTGGAGATGATAGAGGACTCAAATATGAACACTCTCCAACTTGAATCACTCAAATCTGACTCCGGATGAGGAAGATATGGTGTTTTGAAGTTCTGAAATTCTGGAGAGAATTTCTGACGGGAAACTCAATCTTTTTCTTCTTAGAATTTCAAATGGAGAGAGAGAGAGGGACCAAATTGGCCAATGGTGTGAGGCCACGTCACCCCCTGGCCGTGGGGGGCGCGTGGGCCTCACGGCGGCAGAGAACCCCCTTGGCCGTGGGGCCCACGGCCTCCCTCACGGCCAGGCCACGTGGCCTCACGGCCTGGGCTGTCTACTCGCGCGCTCCCTCGGTTCTTCAGCCCATATCTTGGGCATCCGAACTCCGATTTCGAATCTGTTTCTGGATTACGAACCGTGACTCTCTCATGTACGATGACGACTAACAACTTTGAAAAATGATTGAGAAATCATCTCGAAAAACATCGATGAAATCAACTCAACGAATGAGAACGAAAAATAGCGTAGCTACATCGTTTGGACTCGAAACTACATGAATGAGTAACCAAAACGACCGGAACTCAATAAGACATCAAATAAGAACATGTTCAAGTCCACGTACAAAAATACAAAAACAAACAAGCACAAATACACACACATATGCTAATTTCCAGACATAGTCCTAGAAAATGCAATAAACAAAATATTACCAATATGGTATGAATGCATGAGCATATTTTGTCAAGTGTGTGAAAGTGAAACATAAGTGATGTTTAATCATGAAGGAACACACAAGAATGTTATGTGTGTGTGTGTGTGCCTAGCCTTGTAAGAGATATGAGGTCCTTTAATACCTTTGTTGAACAATGATGCACGAATCTCTTAAAAGCCGGCTTCTTGAATGAATTGTGGTTGAGACATCCTTCGTCTTCTTAATTCTTCAATACGAACCACTAAACATTACAAGAGAAACACATTTTGACATGGAATTTATGCCAACACAAACTATAAACCTTACAACATCTATATGGAGATACCTTATTAGCAACATCTTACTAGGAGACCAATTAGAAGACAAATGATATTCTATAATACATAGAGATAACTAAAGTCTAAATCTTCAAGTCCTCAATCTCTTGTAGAATAAACAAACCTTACTGTTAACCGCCAAAAATGGCAGGGTCCAAAGAGAATTTTTCATCCAAACCAAGATTATTTGAAGTATGAAGACATTACAGGAAGTATCCCGCTACCCCGAGAAGGGGATATGTCCAGATAAACTTTCTACAAATCCAGGTCAAGATCAGGGGCATTTAGATCCCCAAGTACCAGGAAACAGATAATTCAAGGTCATGGGGACTTTGCTACTACATTTTCCCGGTACTCAGCTACTGCATTGACCCAGTATCCCAATACCCTGATACCCCAATATTTGAAGAGTACTATTACCATGGTCCAGTAAAATGCGGGGTACCAGGATATCCCGATCCCTCATAGAATCAGTCTATCAGACAATGGAAGTCCGAGATGAAAGGAAGACTATCAAGGAAGAAATGAATCGGTACACCAAGAAACTAGAATCAAGCTCCAAGTAAGACGGTAAATGCCAACATTTAAATACAAGGAAAGTTGACTCCTCCCTCCACCTTTAAAGCCCCACTTTGAATAAGATTAGTCAACTCTGTCAAGATCGCCAAGGAAGGAAACAAAACCACTTTATTACGGGAATCACTTCCGCGCCTGAAACAAGGCCACCATTGATGCAGTAAAATCTGTATTCAATTTACAAAGAAAGTTCGTTCACTGGGATCGGCGATTTTGTTGGTTGAATGCTAATTAATTTAGCAAGGATTTACTCTAAATGCGAAAAAAAAAAAAACTAAATTGCATAATGCTTTTCTTTGGAAATCTGTTGAATCCTAATATTAACCTAAATTATGAGAATCTAAACTAGAAGACTAAAATTAATCAAATCACACAAGGGAAGATTATATGGAGAGAAATACTAGGGAATCGATGCACCTTTCTTAGACACTAAATGCTCACAATCAGGCTCGTTAAACACTTCAATCTAGTTTACGGGCTTATTTTCAAGATAATTCAATTAAGTTCAAAGATCCTTTCCAATACTCGCACACGGTCATGCAACGAATACGGAATAATGATCTTGGGTTCTACTCACACACGGTCATGTAATGAGCAATTGTCAAAACCCATGTTTTACACAAAACTCTAAGCCAAATTAACATAGCACGGTCATGCATATATCAATTTTCTTGTTTATTAAGCTTGTGATTAAGATTTAAATGGAACGGTCATCCACATCTAAACCCTAATCTCATGGATAAACTAAGTCACAAACTCAAATCACTTGCGGTCACAAAATAATAAGAGCAAGTAGAATAGAGCAATCAATTCAATAACCAAGACTAAAACCCAATTGATTCACAAAAGATAGATTAATTGATTACATAGAGTTATCCGAAATCGGTTACATCAATCCCCTAGATAAAGGTTTAGTTACACATCAATGGAGAAAATAAAAACATAGAAGAGATATAGAGAAAACCCATATTGATCTTGATAGCTGAAACAAATACTTGGTGTGTTTAATATTAATCTAGAGGGGGGGATGAATAGATTTTATACGATTTTACCCAATTTTTGCATGTATGTCAATTTTACGAAAATGCCCCCAAACTAGTCAATCAAGTAATCAAGTATAAATGTGCGGAAATAATAAATGACACTTGATATTTACGTGGAAACCCTCAACAGGGAAAAACCATGGGCTGGTAAGTGTGCCACATTCGAACCTCGAAATCCACTATATGAAAAGACGGTTACACCCTCAAGTGATTCTCGGACTCTCACCCTAGATAGCCTCAGGCTATGGACACTACCACTCGCCACTCTTGGTTCAATCCCTAGTGATATCCCTTGATATACTACTCTTGGCGTGAGCACCCTCTAATCTACCCCATGGGCCTTTTATAGTGGCTCTTAGTCCAATTTGCTCATGTGACCACCTAATCCCGGTGTAGAGACCTAATCCCGGTCTATCACACAAGACTTACATTCTCCGAAGAGATCAAACACCCTATGTGAATATGCAATAAAGGGAACCTTAGATGCTTATCTAGGATTATATGATGACAATAAAATCAATCCTAAATATCAAAATAGCTATATGACATGGCATACAACTTTAGCTATGTTAAGGATGACCAATCCTAAATACAATAGCTATCACAAATAACCCACAAACATTCAAAAGATTAACTAGTTGATTAAAATACAATCTATCAACATAGTTATCAATAAATCACACAAGAATGTTTATGGCATAGCTTTTAGGCAATAATGACCTAATCAATTAAGCTATCAAAAATAATCTCAATCATATAATGAGATTAATTAGCTAGATATAAAATAGGCATGAAAACCTAGCTAACATAAATAACCCAATCAACACATAATCTCAATCATGTATGTAGAAATTACTCAAAGAACATACAAGTGATAAAAGAGATAAATTGATAAGTAAAAACACTAAGATTAGATGAAGTTAGTGTTTAACAAATCATACCATGTGTGTTGAAGAAGACCCATGCATTAGCACATGCTAGATGAACCTAGATGATGCCTAGATGATGATTTGTGCATGTGGGAATGAGTTTAGAGAGATAAAGATGTAATCTTTAAGCTTTTTCTCTCAAGTCTCTCTTTCTCTCTCAAGAATATGGAGCCTCTCTCTCTAGGGTTTGATTTTGTGGCTCAACCCTCAAAATGATGAGAAAGATATGTATTTATAATGCCCAAGTGAAACTATGTCATTTTGGAAGAAATGGAAAAATAATGGGCATTTTCGCAGTACTCGCGTCAGTGCAGCGACTCACAATTCGAGTGCTTCGAAACATGACCAAACGATATCGAAACCTTTTGTATGATATATCGTTGGAAAGGTATGGATGTATACTTTCTACTTGTTTTTACAGAATGACATTTCAATGTCTATAGAAAGAGTTATGGTCAATTGAGTGACCAAAGATCAGAAACAGACAACAACAGAGTTGCCCTGTTTTGGTTGTAACTTTGGAGATTTTAAAACCAATCCAAACGGTCATGAAATATTACGAATAATATACCGTTAGAAAGGTATGGGTGTCTAGTTTGTACAGAAATTTTCAAAACTCATTTTGAAGCTTTGTGTAAAAAGTTATGGCCACAAGACCATACATAGGTCAGGTTTGAAAATCATTTAAATCATTAAAATCTAATCTCTTGAAACTAGACATTTTACTCCAAACAACCAAACAAAAACTACCACTTATCCAAGAGAAGGATGAGACCTTCTCAAGTGGTCAACCATCATGCTAAGACATGCACACCATCGTGCAAGTGCGGAGGTTTCCGATCACACAAACGGAAACGAATTACACCACACTTAAGACTAATCATGAAGTGCAAGTGTGGGAAGTAAATGCATCCTAATGCCTAAACATGTCATGGCATTTCAATGAACAAGATGCAATCACTTAAACATGCATGAATAGAATTCATGGCTTTGCATCCTAATGCCTAAACATGTCATGGCATTTCAATGAACAAGATGCAATCAAATAAAACATGCAAGAAGAGATGTTCAAGAACATGCATGCACATATATAAAACACACAATATACAAGAATAAGATTTATGCATGAGTTGTGTGTGTGTGCAACTAGATCTCTTCAAAGTAAGTAAGCACTAGAATTTACCTTTGGTGGTTCTTCTCTTGAGGTCTTGAGAAGGCCTTGGTTGTGTAAAACACCAACCATCAAATACCTAAGCTACCCTTATATCAAGCCCCAATATGTGGTTTGTCCACGAAATAAACCAATCAATAGATGGGAATCCTTACAATAGCTTCTTGGCTAGAAATCTCCTTCTTCTTGCTTCCAAGAATCCTCCAAGGATGGATGGAATTGAATGAAAGAATCAATGGAATGAATGAATGTGAAAGAATGGTGTTTTTAGGTCTAATCCCCTTGTGTGGCTCTGATCGCACTCCAAATGTTCACATTTAGCGCTCCCTTTTCCTATCTTTTGTATTCGTTTCTGAGCATTTTTGTGTATTTAATAGGGTGTAAATAAGTGTTTCAGGTAATTAGGGAAATTTAAGGGCATTATTGTCATTTTGGACAATTCAGGGGCAAACGTGCAAGATTCGGAAGATTATTGAAGATTATGTGAATAGTGAAGAAGACCACGGCTGGTTCGTGCCGCTGGAATGAACCCACCGAGCAGGGGAGCACGAACCCGCCGAAACCATGGCTAGTTCAGACCTTCTGGATGGCTAGACATGTCCCGCAGAACCGAACCTGCCCGGATTCCCACTAGTTCGTGCGGCTAGACATTTCCCGCCGTCCAAGCTCGCCAAGATTCTGGCTAGTTCATGTGGCTAGACATTTCCTGCCGTCCAAGCTCACCAAGATTCTGGCTAGTTCGTGCGGCTAGACATATCCCGCCGCACGAACCCGCCAGACCCCCATCCGAGCTGAAATGTGATATTTTACAAGGGTATTCTAGTCTTTTCACATCCCAAACCTTGCCCAAATCATCCCCTCTATAAATATACAACCTTCCCAACCGTAAACACTCTCTCTAACATCCAAAGATCCCATAAGTTAGACTAAAATACATAAACTACTCATAGAAATCACCCTAGAATAGCCTAGATAACTTAAACTTACACTACATGGTTGCATGTGAGCTTTATAGCTTGGAAGGAGTAGAATTGGAGCTTCATTGAAGACAAGAAGATTACCATCTTGTGGTTACTTCTATCTATTACTTCTTTCATTTATTTGTGATTCATGTAACATGTATGTGTATAATAATCTTTATGTTGAGGGATTGATTTCCATATGACTTATTATTGTAATTAATTGATCTCTATATTTATCACATCCATATTTAGCTATTGAATGTTGAATTGAGTTAAATTGAATGGATGTATGTTGTTGATTGACAAATTAGTAACATGTATCTTGATTAATAACATTTGATTAGCTATATTGGAAAAGATTTGGTTAGTAAGTACATGATCATGCTTATTGACTAATTCTTATGTTCTAGGTGTAATTCCTCTATTATTGTCATTCTAAGATCATTAGTTGATAATATTTAGAGTGGTAGTTGCTGAATTACCTATGCCATAGAACTAGTGTGCTTAATTGTGATCAATTGATAATATCCCTCTTCATTTATCCATGCTCTTACATAACCTTGCAAGAATTAGATACATTAGTTAGTTGAATGTACACAAACGAAGTTAAATTGCTTAAAGCATACCTAGAGGGGGGGGGGGGGGGGGGGGGGGTGAATAGGTTTTTACACCTTTTTCAAACCCTTGAACAAACATTCGTTTGTCCCTCAAGGTAGCCTTACACACAACACAATAAGCCAAGGAAGACATACATAGACAATACGATGTTACAATCATAAGAGAATTGTCTAAGTATATCAACAAGTCATGTGAGGTAAAATAGCAAATAAACATAACAACAAAATAAGCTTGTATTTCATAAGATGTTCAATGTGTTACAAGAGTGATCAAAATGTCACTATACAAAGATTACAATATATAAAAGAATCAAAGATACAAATTGATCTAAAGAATGATTACACTAATCACACTATACAAAGACTTGGTTCACAATACAACACAAGTGAATATTGTGAATCAAGACAATAAAATATACAATTAAAATATAAGAGAAAGAGATAGAAAGAATTAACACAAGAGATTTTTTAACGTGGTAAAACCTCCAAGGAGGAAACATCCACGGGTTGAACTACAACCATTGGGTACTATATTATTGGAAAGTAAACATAGAACATTCACAAAGTGACCATTCTTTAGCTCACCCAACCTAGTGAAGTCTAAGCCTACCCAACCCTATTGGAAAGTATGAAATCCCTCAATGATGCGGAACCACCATATATTGGACAACACACTCAACCAACATCGATGGTAGATTAGAAATTCCTCAAGAGTGCATACACCTCCCGTGTACCCCGCTCTATCGGACTCTATGTCTAACCATACGCCTAGGCCTACCAATACAATAGCCAACTCCCTATCCAAGGCACTCTTGCCTCTAGAGAGCCTCCCATGCATGACTATCCGAGTCCTCCCGACTCTAGCCATGACTCCTTGCTTACCTATCCGAGTCATCCCGACTCTAGGCAAGACTTCTTGCTTGGCTATCCGAGTCATCCCGACTCTAACCAAGACTTCATGCCTTTTACAAGGACTTCCTAGTGTGATCATGTGAATGCAAATGATGCAAACATTCATTTCAACATAGAACATGTGATCAATACATTCTATGGCACAAGTAGACCTAAACATGTGAAATCACAAGTAATCAAGTCTAAATGCAATAATAAGAGAATAGAAACCTAAGCATGTGAAACACCTAACACATACACTCAAAGTCTCATTCACATACACAACACTTGAATCATAATATGTTCATGAAGTACAAGATTCAAGATGCTATCAATATACAATTAAATGCTAGATATATGAGATTAAAATCAATCAATATACTAGACAAAAATATAGAGCAAGGTTTTGAGATTTACATCAATCAAAACCTATATTCTCTAAATTACAAACAAATACACAAATCCTTGATTTCTTCAATCAAAGGACCAAATCAAATCTCAAAGTCATTTTAACACAAAATTAATTCAATTAAGTATCAAACAACCTAAGATGCCATTCTAATCACAATACAACTCACAAACATATGAAAAACATAGAATCATAGAATCTAGTCAACATTAGTCCACAAATTGAGTTTCAATTAGAATGATAATCAAGCTATCTTTCTCAATAGCTTTTACTAAACATAATCAAAGATATAGAAGAAGAAACCCCAAGCATTTGGAAGGTCAAATAACAAGAAATCCCTAAGATGAGACCATTACCTCGGATTTTGAAGCTGGTTCGGAATTCAGTGATCACCCACTGGAAATCACGATCAAACAGCCACCAAACCACTTAGAGATGTTAGAGGACTCAAATACTAACACTCTCCAACTTGAATCACTCAAATCCGACTCCGGATGAGGAAGATATGGTGTTTCGAAAATTAGAAATTTCAGAGGAGAGAGCTGACGGGAAATCAGAATTTTTCTTCTTGAAAATTCAAAAGGAGAGAGAGAGGGAAGAAATAGGAGGAGAGAGAAGGAGTTTTTTCGGCCAATCACGTGGTGCCACGTCACCCCCTGGCCGTGGGGGGCGCGTGGCCCACACGGGAGCAGAGGCTGCCCCAGGCCGTGGGGCCCACGGCCTCAACCACGGCCAGCCCTTGTGGCCCACGGCCTGGGCTGTCGTCTCGCGCGCTCCCTCGGTTCGTCGACCCGTATCTCGGGCGTCCGAACTCCGAATTTGAATCCGTTTTCAGATTACGAAACGTGACTCTCTCACGCACGATAAGGACTATACAACTTTGAAAAACGGTTGAGAAATCATCTCGGAAATCATCGATGAGGTCAACACAACGTAAGAGAACGTAAAGTGGCATAGTCAACACGTTTGGACTCGAAACCTTATGAATGAGTAACCGAAACGACTGGAACTCAATAAGGCACTGAATAAGAACATGTTCAAGTCCTAAACACAAAATATGGAAACATACAAACACAAATACACACACATATGCTAGTTTCCGGACATAGTCCTAGAAAATGCAAAACACAAAGTTTATTAACTAAATGTGAATGCATGAGCATATTTTGCCAAGTGTGTGAAAGTGAAATGTAAATGAAATAAAATCATGAAGGGACACACAAGAATGATATGTGTGAGTGTGTGCCTAGCCTTGTAAGAGATAAGAGGACTTAGAATACCTTTGTAGACCGATAATGCCCGAAACTCTTAAAAGCCGGCAACTTGAACGAATAATGGTTGAGACGTCCTTCGTCTTCGAAATCCTTCATTTACTAACCACTAAACATTACAAGTAAAACACGTTTTGATATGGAATTAATGCCAACACTAATTATCAACCTAACATTAGTTGTAGTTAATTTAGTGTAACTTAGTTGTAGTTGATTAATTGAGATCTTAGTGTAATTTAATTGTAGTAACTTAGTGTTAATTTACTTACTTGCTTGCTTAGTTGATAATCTAATTAGTTTAGATTAATTAGTTGTCTTGTGTTCACTTCTCTTAGTTGTAGTTGTAGTATATAAATTACGTATCCGTGACCATAGGATACGCATAGCTTAATTCTCCATCCTAGTCATCTTAGCATAATCATAGCCATTAGTTTAGATAATTGCTTGCTACCCTCTCCTTTTACTTTTCTTGCTTGTAATTACTGTAAATAGCTTGCCTATAACATAGACGTAGAACCAACTTACGTGTACCAACCTCTCCCTGTGGAACGAACCGTACTTGCTGCTACGCGATCTAATGATCCGTGCACTTGCGGATAAACCCATACACCCATTATTTACGATAGTTTATAGAACTATCCAGTGGAGCATCAAGTTTTTGGCGCCGCTACCGAGGAGGTGTTTGCCAGAAGGCATAGTATACGTTTTGTAGGTCTAGTCTTTGTTTTAGTCATTTTTGTTATTTTTATTTTTATTTTTATTTTTATTGTTCATAATCTACCTTGTTCGATTTGATCGTGTGTTGTTTGGTTGTTTCAGATTTTAGATCAATATGGAAAGTGGTAATTCATCATTGATTAGTCAATTGGCCGAATTGAATGGGAAAGTGGCAATTTTCATGTCACACTCTAGGCAGGCACCGGCACCAGTTTATCCATCTTTGGGGTGGAATGGACACACGGACTTTGTTCCGCAAGGAGAGCCACGGTCGGGGATGCCAGAGGTACCATCCATGTATCCGTACGAACATTACAACTGAAATTTCCCTTAAGTAGTAGTGTAAAATATACCTAGAGGGGGGGGGGGGGGGGGGGGTGTGAATAGGTATAGGCTCCAAATTCTTCCGATTTAAAAATGATGCGGAATATAACAAAGAAAATGCACACTTGATTAGATTTAGCAAATGAATTGATTTCACTAATACAAGAGTTAATCAATTTACAAGATATGCAATCAATGTAAGATATGGAAGATAAAGAAAAGTAAAAACAAAAATGAACACAAGTGTTTTTACGTGGTAAAACCTCAAAGAGGAAACATCCACGGGTTGATACCACAACCACCGGCAAAGCAATCCACTATGTGAAAAAGGACTTACACACTCAAGCTACCAACTCATGATATCCGCTCAAGCTATCAACTCCTAATCTACCCTCGGGCTAGTGAATCACCAAGCCTACTTCCTATCCGAGATGTATCCTACACCTCTAGAAAGCAACTTCCTATCCAAGACGCTCACGTCTCTAGGAAGATTTCTTGCTTGCCTATCCGGATCCTCCCGACCCTAGACAAGACTTCCTTGCTTGATTATCCGAGTCCTCCCAACTCTAATCAAGACTTCCTTGCTCTATCCACAAAGCTTCACTCACTTTGCTAGAGACTTCAACCTAATGCAAGGCTATGATCTACGTGATGCAAGTGATGCAAACACAATCAAATTAAGCTAGATGATCAATCAAGCAAAATGTACATGTTCAATGACAATCTAGAATATGCTTCCAACACACAATCATAAAATTATCTAGAAATCAAGACATATAAATCAATAAGAACAAGGTATGAATATTCAATATATCACACTAAAAACCTAGTTCTTAGATCATGAAATTAAACCTAGAAAATAATATGAGACATATCATATATACATTTTCTAGAATCAATTTCAAATAAAATCAAGTTTAGCACATATATGTTCAAGAAAAATCACAAAGCTAAAACTTAATTGACAAATGATCAAACACCCCTAGCATATGATCTAACATACTTCTCAACAAATTTCATCAATCAAATAGTAAGAATCAAGAGATGATCAAAGATGAAATTGAAAAAGAAGAAGTTGAACAAACAACCTTGACCTCGTACTGAAGATCAGGCTGCTGTGAACAATAACGAAGTCAGCTCCCTCTAAAAATGTTGGAGTTTGTAGTGCTCCTCAAGACCAACAATTTTTGCTTTTGAATCGATTGATTTCGAGTTCGTATGAGAAAGATATGACCAAAATACTAAAACTAAAATTGAAGAATTTCTGCAGAATTTTCTCGAGGTGTTCTTCAAAATCTTCAACGCATGTGGAGGGAAGGGGAAGTGTTTAAAAAGAAGAGAGAGAAGAGATTTTCGGGCCAATCAGCAAGGGCCACATCACCCACCCCATGGGGGTGCATGGGCCTCATGGAGCCAGAGAGGGTCTCTGGCCATGGGGCCCACGGCCTCCCTCACGGCGTGGCCCACGTGGCCTCTTGGCCACTCTCACCTCTCTCGCGCACTCTCACGTTCTTCAACCGTAACTTAGGTATCCGAACTCCGATTTTGAATCTGTTTTTGGGTTATGAACCGTGACTCCCTCATGCATGACAAAGACTACACAACTTTGAAAAATGGTTGAGAAATCATCTCGGAAAATGACGATGAAGTCAACTCAACGAATGAGAACGAAAAGTAGCGTAGCTACATCGTTCGGACTTGAAACCTTATGAATGAGTAACCGAAATGACCAGAACTCAATAAGGCATCAAATAAGAACATGTTCAAGTCTAAAACATAAAATACACAAACAAATAAACACATATTCACACAAGCATGCCATATCAAAGAGATAGTCACAAAGCATGCAATTCTACAATGTTTGTCTATACAAGATCAATGCATGAGCATACTATGAGATGTGTGAATGTGTTATACCAAATGTTTGAATCATGATGCAGGGACACACATGTATGAATTGTGTGTGTGTGCGCTAACGCCTTGCAAGAGGATAGGAGTCAAGATATACCTTTGAAGCTTTTCACCTCTTGAAGACGACTTTTGCACTAGACGTTACTCTTCACCTTTTAAGCTTCCTTT
The DNA here is from genome assembly GCA_030490815.1 of Acer saccharum. Lineage (NCBI taxonomy): Eukaryota > Viridiplantae > Streptophyta > Magnoliopsida > Sapindales > Sapindaceae > Acer > Acer saccharum. The sequence continues at coordinate 24,711,184 of CM059876.1, forward strand.
CTTCAAAGAATATCCTAAGCAACAACTAATACAAATATGAAGTGTTTTGCAATGTAATCAAGCCAATACAAATCATGAACCTTACAATCTCCCCCTTTGGCTATTCCATGGCAAAACCTCGATCTCACCATACAATGTTTCACTCAAATAAACTCAAGTTGATAGCAAACTCTCATACTCACATTACAAAGAGATTCCTAGACTAAAAAGTCTTCAAGTCTTCAAGAATTCCTCTTTTGGTCTTCAAGGTACCTATGAGAGAAAGTAGTAAACCAAACAAGAGATCTACTCTAAAGAAGAATGGTGAGTTATTAACCAAAAACAAATATAGAAGACATCCCTTATCTCATACAAAAATACATTATCTCAAGTGAGTAAAATGTTTTCATATTAAAGCATTCCCATAGTTCCCCAATTCCCAAGGACCAACCATCCTTAACATTATCAAGAAAGAATTCTTTCTCCCCCTTAAGACAAAGTCACAATTAAGCACAAAGAGGAATGTAAATAACTAAATACTCGAGGCGTGTTATCAAATATATTAATCTAGAGGGGGGGTGAATAGATTTTAGCTATTATTACCCAATTTTCGCATACAAGTCAATATTACGAAAATGACCCTACTAGTCAAAAGTACAAGCAAGTGTAATATAGTGCGGAATTAAAAATGACACTTGATGTATACGTGGAAACCCAACCACTGGGAAAAACCACGGGCTGTATAGTGCGCCACACTCGGAACTCGAAATCACTAATTGAAATGAAGTTTACAACCTATGTAGACCTCGTCTAACAATCCGGTCTGTAACCTCTCACTTCTACCCAGCGGGCCTTTATTAGCAACCCTATTCCAATTTGCTTGAGGCCTAAGCACTCTTAGCCTCAAGTCTTAATTCTCTAAGAAGAGATTATGCAACCTATGTGAATATGTATGAATATTCAAATAACAAACAAGGCTAGGGAACCTTAGATGCTTATCTAGGATGATGAGATAATCAATTAAAATCAATCCTAGATATCAAGTGCTAAATGACATGTCATAATAGCTTAGATAAACATAGATTATAAAAACCTAGATATCTATCACAATACAACACTCAATCAATTTATCACAATTAATTCTCTAATCTTGTATTTATCATATGATCAAAACATACAAGTAAATTAAAGAGAATAGCTTGATAATAAAAATAATCAAATAAGATGAACTTAATCAAAATCTTACCAAGCAAGTTGTGATGATCCAAATCCAATCATGGATGCATTCTATATAGTAATAGAAGATGCAATATGAAATATGATGCAAAAGGGATTTGATTTGAGTGGTTAAAGGAGAGTTCTTTGAATGATTTTTCTCTTGAAAAATGTTCTAAGTAAAATATATGATATTTTTGACTCTCTTAGACGACCTAAAATCATAGAAGACTTTATATAGGCAACTATAGTAGAGTGAGGTCGTTTTGAAAAATCGCACCTGATTGTGCGTTGTGCGCTGGTCAGCTTGCGCTAGACGTCCAGCGCACCACCAGCGCATAGACCAATTTCATGGTGCGCTGGTGGGCTGCGTTGGTGGATCAGCGCTGGTGGACCAGCGCACGACCAGCGACAAACCACTGGGCAATCTGCGCTGGTGGGCCGCGCTGGTCCGGCGCTTGACGACCAGCGCATAGCAGAGCCCACTCCTTTGAACCCAAAAACACATGCAAGGGTAAAAAGGTAAAACATGATGCATCCTAAAAGCCTAACATGGTATGACATTAAAATCACAAGATGCAATCAATATTTATGCAAGAAGAGATGTTATATGATCATGAATGCACATAATAACAACACATACAAAACATACAAGAAAATGAATTAAGCATGAGATGTGAGTGTGTGTATGCAACTAATCTCTTCAAAGCAAATTAAGCACATAGAAATTTACCTTTGGTGCTTATCAACCTTGAGGACATGAGAGGGTCTTGAGCTTGAATATCAATCACTTAATCTACCCTTACATATAATCCCCAACACGTGGTTTGTCCACGAAATAAGCCAATTAAAAAATGGGAATCCTTACAATATCCCCCTTTGGCTATTTCGTGACAAAACCACCACTCACATTGATTCCTCACAAAAAATAAACCTATGGGTCAATGAAGATTTTCTACAATACAAAGAGATAAAAAAAAATAAATCTTGAAGTCTTCAATCTCTTGTAGAACAATCATTCCCTGAAATAAGGTTTCTAAACTTTCCAAAACAAGAAAAGGTGAGATGAATCAAGTGAGATTAAAAACAAGCATTTGCATTCTAAGAAATTTAAGTACAACAAACAACATCATGCAATGCTCCCCCTCAATGGGTTACTCCCCCTCAATGTGTTGTCTCCCCAACATGCACAATTGCCACCACAATTTGCAACTCCCTTAACCACCATTCTACTCCCCCTTTTTGTCATGATATAGGCAAAGGAGTAGTCTCCAACCGGGTCACTTAGCAAAGAGAGATGATAGCATTCAAGTCATTTGCATAATCATTAAATGCACTTTATGCAACTCTATAAAATGGAGAGAAACAAGGAGATTTATTTTGATAAAATGTGTGAATCAAAAATGCTTTGCATACAAGACATGTAGCATTCAAGTCCAAAATACAATGGTATTTGGCAAAGCAAATGACAAAGGTTTCTAATAAGAATTCAAACCAATTTCACCAATGTCATAAGAGAAGCAAGGATATAGAGTTTTCATTGATTTTAATTTATGAGCAACTATATCCATCTTTATAAGTCAAACATGTCATGAGCAACTTTGCACGCTATTTGATTTTTCCGGGAATGAAACCCGTATGATAGTAGACATGTTCAACCAATAAAGAAAGAGAGACAATTTGGAATATTAATTCCTTTGAACGGATGCAAGATCCTTTATTCATTTTGAGTCTCATAAGCTTTTTCACACAAGTTTTGCATTTAAAAAATTGCAATCATCAATTCATGCTTTTTCATTTGAGCATGTCATATGAATTTCATGCTTTTCAATATTCATTAGCATGTTAAAAACAACTCATGCTTTTCAATTTTAAAGCATGTCATTAAGAATCATCATGTCATGGAGGTAACTATAGGTCATTCAAATCATACTTCCTATGTTGATCTCCTAGTCCAAAAATGCATGTTTGAACATAAATATGACATGGATTGTAGATAAGCAAAGTTCACACTTATTGAATTTAAAACATATATACATATGTGCAACCAAGCTTACTCAAGCAATCAACAAAGAAGCATAAGATTTTTCAAATGTTTGCATGCAACAAGTATGCAATTAGCTCTCTTTGCTTGAGTTCCCCATATGGGGTCATCATTCCATACCTCTTCAAAGAAGGGTATGAGGTCCTAAAGACCTTCTAAGTCCATTGGACCTAGTTGAACCTAGTTGAGACTTGTTAGTCTCGTAGCAAGCGGGTTCATTTTTCCTTATCCACATAGATATGACTTTTTTCTTCTTAGTGGACAATGGTTCAAGAGTTCTAGAAATAATAGGATCATGAATATGAATGTTTTCCTTCCTATTAGCATGCATTCTAGCTCTTGTCATTCTCTTTTCAATCATGCTTTTGATTCTACATAATTTAATGAAATGAAAGCAATTTGGTCTAATGTGACCATGAATACCACAAAAGTGACATGTAGGGATAAATTTAGAATTCATACCATGTCCTTGTGCATGCATAGGAGCCATCCCATGACTTTGTGGTTGAACGTTTCTTGCTTGCTTCCTTGATCCATTTTGCATGATTGGCCTTTTCCCTTGATGAATGTGAGCTTGAGGGAAGTTTGGTTGAGGAACTTTTTGAGCTTGAGGTTGTCTCCTTGGAGCTTCCTTCACTTGTGCATTTTTTGAACATTGTCCTAGATCAATTTTCTTCCTAGGAGTGTGCACCGGTGAGGCTTCTATCTTGCCCAAACTCTTGACAAAGACGGTCTTGGTTGGAGTAGTGATCTCATTGCTTTCTTCATACCCAATACCTCTCTTGTCACAAGGGTTCTTTCCACCACCAAGAATGTGGTCAAGTTTCTTGGTGCTTGTAGTCATCCTAGTTAATGACTTTATAGCTTCATCAAGCTCTCTTTTCAACCCTTCTTCATTCCTCTTAGACATAGCTAGCTCATCCCTTAGCTTGTCTTCAATCTTCTTGGATGCTTCCGCTTGATTACTTAAGTGGTCATTGTGTGTTGAAAGTTCAAGATTTTCATCCTCTAAAATCTTCAATTTTCTATTGTTCTTCTTCAATGAACTTTCACACTTGACTATGAAGTCATTTACATCCATTTTCTCTACACTTCCATTTGTAGAGTTAGATGAGGAGTCATCTTCACTTGAGTTATCTCCTCCACTCTCTTTCTCACTAATGGAGTCATTTCCCCCATTAAGACCTTCACCATGGTCTCTTGAGTCAATGAGAGCCATATCCCAATGAGTAGCTACATTTATCTTCTCTAGAGCTACTTCTTCAATTTTTTCTTCTATGGGATCACTAGTCAAGTCATTCTTACCAACAACTTTGTCATCTACACAAGTGGCCCCAAAAGCCGTGTAGTTGATGGTAAGCTCATCATCACTTGATGACTTGTCTCCATTTTCGGAGTCATCACTTTCACTCCAAGTGGTGGCCATCACTTTTGCCATCTTGTTCTTCAAGTTCCCACAATCCGGTGAGATGTGACCTATACCACCACACTCATAGCATTGGACCCCTTTCTTCTCACTACGCTCTTGCCTAGGCTCAAAATTCTTGAAGGGAGTTTTTTTCTTCAAGTCTTGGCCCTTGGATCCAACGCCCTTATTCTCGAACTTGACAAACTTCTTGAATCTTCTAAGTAGCAAAGCCATGTCTTGGTCCGAGTCACCTTTTTCCTCCTTCACAACCTTGGAAGCATTCAAAGCAATTCCTTTTTGCTTTTTAGGAAGTGAAATACTAGGAGCCTTCCTAGATTCATAGGCGAGGAGTCTTCCAATCACCTCGCTCGGCTTCATATCCTTATATGTGCTATTCTCCTCTAAAGCAGTCACTTTTGATTCGAACCTAGCGGGGAGAGACCTCATAATTTTCTGCTTAACTCTCCTATCCGAATAAGGATCACCGAGTTGATGGCTTTGATTCACAATATCCATCAACTTGACTTCAAAGTCATTGAAGCACTCGTCCTCCTCCATTTTAAGCAACTCAAATTGCGTTTGAAGGACTTGTAGCTTGGAATCCTTAACCACATCGGTTCCCTCATGTGCAACCTCTAGGATATCCCATGCCTCCTTGGCTATCCTAGTGTTCTGAATCAGTTTGTACTGATTCTCATCCACTGCACATAGAAGAGCATGCCATGCCTTCCTATTCCATTTTGAAGTCTCAAACTCTTCAGGTGACCACTGGGCCTTTGGCTTGAGTACTTGTTCTCCACCACTTGTGGAAGACATCATAGGAGGTGCATACCCATCTTCAATCGCCATCCATGCCCTATCATGGATTTGGCACACATATGCCTCCATCTTGCCTTTCCATGAGGCATAATTCACACCGGTGAGGAGAGGAGGCCGTGTGCTTGAAGCACCCTCATGGTTGCCACCGAATCCACTCATAGTGTATAGTGAATGAATTCAAATGAATGCAAAATGTATGAATGAGCACAAATCACACAAATGCAAAACACACCAAAAAAATGAGCAAAGGATCACCTAAGTATATCTAGGAACCCGCTCTGATACCAATTGTAAATAACTAAATACTCGAGGCATGTTATCAAATATATTAATCTAGAGGGGGGGTGAATAGATTTTAGCTATTATTACCCAATTTTCGCATACAAGTCAATATTACGAAAATGACCCTACTAGTCAAAAGTACAAGCAAGTGTAATATAGTGCGGAATTAAAAATGACACTTGATGTATACGTGGAAACCCGACCACTGGGAAAAACCACGGGCTGTATAGTGCGCCACACTCGGAACTCGAAATCACTAATTGAAATGAAGTTTACAACCTATGTAGACCTCGTCTAACAATCCGGTCTGTAACCTCTCACTTCTACCCAGCGGGCCTTTATTAGCAACCCTATTCCAATTTGCTTGAGGCCTAAGCACTCTTAGCCTCAAGTCTTAATTCTCTAAGAAGAGATTATGCAACCTATGTGAATATGTATGAATATTCAAATAACAAACAAGGCTAGGGAACCTTAGATGCTTATCTAGGATGATGAGATAATCAATTAAAATCAATCCTAGATATCAAGTGCTAAATGACATGTCATAATAGCTTAGATAAACATAGATTATAAAAACCTAGATATCTATCACAATACAACACTCAATCAATTTATCACAATTAATTCTCTAATCTTGTATTTATCATATGATCAAAACATACAAGTAAATTAAAGAGAATAGCTTGATAATAAAAATAATCAAATAAGATGAACTTAATCAAAATCTTACCAAGCAAGTTGTGATGATCCAAATCCAATCATGGATGCATTCTATATAGTAATAGAAGATGCAATATGAAATATGATGCAAAAGGGATTTGATTTGAGTGGTTAAAGGAGAGTTCTTTGAATGATTTTTCTCTTGAAAAATGTTCTAAGTAAAATATATGATATTTTTGACTCTCTTAGACGACCTAAAATCATAGAAGACTTTATATAGGCAACTATAGTAGAGTGAGGTCGTTTTGAAAAATCGCACCTGATTGTGCGTTGTGCGATGGTCAGCTTGCGTTGGACGTCCAGCGCACCACCAGCGTATAGACCAATTTCATGGTGCGCTGGTGGGCTGCGCTGGTGGACCAGCACACGACCAGCGACAGACCACTGGGCAATCTGCGCTGGTGGGCTGCGCTGGTCCGGCGCTTGACGACCAGCGCACAGCAGAGCCCACTCCTTTGAACCCAAAAACACATGCAAGGGTAAAAAGGTAAAACATGATGCATCCTAAAAGCCTAACATGGTATGACATTAAAATCACAAGATGCAATCAATATTTATGCAAGAAGAGATGTTATATGATCATGAATGCACATAATAACAACACATACACAACATACAAGAAAATGAATTAAGCATGAGATGTGAGTGTGTGTGTGCAACTAATCTCTTCAAAGCAAATTAAGCACATAGAAATTTACCTTTGGTGCTTATCAACCTTGAGGACATGAGAGGGTCTTGAGCTTGAATATCAATCACTTAATCTACCCTTACATATAATCCCCAACACGTGGTTTGTCCACGAAATAAGCCAATTAAAAAATGAGAATCCTTACAAGGAATATGTTTCACACAATTGGAACATGTTTTCCACACAAGGTGTGAGGTATACAAAATCTCCCCAATATCAAACATGGTGAGGTATACATTTTCTCCCCCTTTTTGTCAAGGAATAGACAAGGGACACAAGAGATAAACAACGAGATATTAAGCAAACAAATCGTATAGAAAGCAAAGTTGAATAAACTAAAGCTCCCCCGTAACATATGATCCACATATTATCACCAAGTAGATTTGTTCACAAGGGACATCACACAATCACACAATCAAGCAATAAGAGAAAATATTTCATAACTTGTCAAAGTCCAAGAGAGAATCATAGATTTTCATTAATCTCTCAAAAATATTCTCACATTGCTAATGAATCAAGCACATAAGCAAAATGTGTGTGTGTGAATGCTTCTCACATATATAATAGGAGTAATTGTGATATCAACATGCAAACTCTATCCACACCTATCCATCTAAGACCTTTCCAAAAATAGGTCAAACCGATATTCATCCGGATTTTTGCTTTTAAAATGAATAGATATCAACATATGAGCGTGTGTGTGCATGTGGCTCGTTTTCCCGTTTCTATTTGTCAACCCGAGCTTTTTCACAATTCTCAACTATACACCATAAGCCTTTTTGTTTTGTTTTAGGCTTGAATCAAAATTTTTTTTTATTTTTTATGATTCATTTCAACACTTCTTTGATTTTACTAACAAAAACATATACTCCTCATGACGGCTTTCACTCATCACAATGGCTTAGCCCTTTCCTACATTGGGTGGCTTCACAACCAAGGTGTGTAGCCCTTTCCATGAGGGTGCTCGTTGATTACTATGTAGTGCCGAAGCAAAATGGATACATACCATAGGTCATCTATCATGTACTTAGCAATAAACTTCTAAATGTATCCATTATCTACACATATTCAACCACAAAAACTCAAAACTAAAACATATAAGAGAAGCATTAGTGCACTTTAAAAAAAAAAAAAGATTTTCAAGCTCAAGTGCATGATCTAGAAACAATAAAAGATACTTGTTAAAGATCATTACTTCTCAAGTGAGTAGCTCTTAAAGACAATGATATTAAATTAAAGTTTTGCTCATCAAGCCACTCACAATCACACAAAGACATCAATCAACACAAATCATGCCAATAGACATTCTAAGAGTTTTAAACCTCTCTTTGTCCAAGGGCTTAGTGAACAATTCCGCAAGTTGATTTTTAGTAGGCAAATGCTCTAGAGTAACAATAGAATGTTCAACTAGGTCTCTAATGAAATGATGCCTAATGTCTATGTGTTTTGTACGGGAGTGTTGAACCGAATTTTTAGAGATGTTAATGGCACTTAAGTTATCACAATAATGTGTCATTTTCCTTTGTTCTATCTCATAATCCTTAAGGATTTGTTTCATCCAAAGTAATTGTGTGCAATCACTTCCGACTGCAATGTATTCGGCTTCGGCAGAGGAAAGGAAAACCAAATTTTGTTTCTTACTTGACCAAGAAACCAAGTTATTACTAACATAAAAGCAACCACCCGATGTGCTTTTACGGTCATCTATGTTTCCCGCCCAATCCGCATCACAATAGTCTACAAGGATATCATTGGTATCAAATGAATAGAATAGACCAAGACTATGAGTTCCTTTGATGTACCTAATGATCCTCTTAACGGCTTTTAAGTGAGATTCCTTGGGATTTGCTTGGAATCTAGCACACAAGCCTACACTAAAGAAAATGTCGGGTCTACTAGCCGTTAGGTAAAGTAGACTACCTATCATGCTTCTATAAAGGCTTTGGTCAACACTTTTCCCTTTTTCATCTTTGTCAAGTTTTAAAGTGGTGCTCATGGTAGTTTCAAAATCTTTTCCATTTTCTAAGCCAAATCTCTTAACTAGATTTTTAGCATATTTAGATTGATTCAACATTATGCCCATGCTAGTTTGCTTTACTTGCATTCCTAGAAAATAATTCAACTCACCCCCCATGCTCATTTCAAATTCACTTGACATAACACTTACAAATTCATTAACCTTGGTTTTATTAGTAGACCCAAAAACAATGTCATCAGCATATATTTGTGCAACAAAAATATCATGATCATGATGTTTGATAAATAAAGTTCTATCAATGCCACCTCTCCTATATTGGTTGTCAATAAGGTATTGAGTCAACCTACCATACCAAGCTCTTGGAGCTTGTTTAAGGCCGTAGAGAGCCTTTTTCAATTTAAACACATGATTAGGAGAGTGTGGGTCTACAAAACCCTTAGGTTGTTCAACATACACTTCTTCTTGAAGGTATCCATTGAGGGAAGCACTTTTGACATCCATTTGAAATAATTTGAACTTTTTAATGCATGCAATGGACAACAAAAGTCTAATGGTTTCGAGACGAGCAACCGGGGCAAACGTCTCATCAAAGTCAACACCCTCCACTTGAGTGTAACCTTGAGCCACTAGTCTATGTTAGGATTATGCTCAATAGCAAGAGTGTAATATTGTAATTAACAATCTTTTTCATATTAATAAAGTGATTTCTGGTTTAACAAATCTTATAGCATTTATAGTTTAATATTATAATTGTCAAAGTAAATAATCATAAGGTCTAAAGACTATGAGAAAAGAAGAATTGTTCGTACATCTGGATATGTATGTGGTAGACACAATTCTTTAGTTAGTCTTAAATAATGTTCACAACTTAAGTTAAAGGTTGGGCACCTTTATCTTGTTAAAGTTGTAGAATTCTTTTACTAGCATTTGAGTGGGATCAAATGAGATATGATGAGTCTAAAATCATCGGAGTGTCTTCGAGTAAAAGAATCAAGTGCACTGGGTGCATTAAACTGGATCACAATGAAAAGTTTTATCTAGAACTGTCAATAGATAATAGTCTTTTCATTATCAGGACAATCGGAGAGTCTATCTTAATCCTGAGATAAATGATGGACTTATGGTTGCAAGTGATATCATTTGAGTTATCAATGAGTACGATTATATAGCATAGTCTATCCTCGATAGTTTGGTGATATTCATTTGTTAATCGATAGAGGACTTCATTTATAGATATGGACATCGTGGCTCCATTTATTAAATGAGAGTATAATATCATCATATGGATGTTTTGAGGTAATTGGATATTAAATCTCAACGTTGAGTTTTCGATAGTGTCTATTGAAAACATGGCTTCTGGACAAGTCAAAATATCCAAGTTCAAAACATGGTCATATGAGTAAATATGGTAACTTGGAGAGTTATAGGCGGTCTATGAACTCTTGGCGATTACTGATATTAATCACGAGGATACACTATCTCCAATATGATTGTCTAGGGTATGAATGAGGAACATCTTCTTATTCTATCTTTATTTAAGAGTTCAATTTTAGCTCTTTAGTGGAATGAGTTAAAATTAATGGATCGGACCTAAGTGAATCATTTGTTGATTGTGATTAGGTTATGTCTATTGAAGCTTAAATTTTGATAGCCCGCCAAGATCCCCAATCCACACGGACTTGCATGGATCACTTGATATATTCTACCGGACCAATTTATGGGTCCATCTAGAATTGCATTTAACATATTAAGAATATAATTTGCACATTATTTATTTAATGAGCTGCTCAATTATATTAATATATTAATGAAAGGCATGTGGGCTTGTTTCTTTTAGTAAGAATAGGTCTGGTTCACATGTGGGCTTTTTAATTAAAGTATAATGGATTAAATGAAATAAGAAAATAATATATGGCCCATTTATATAAGTGGGGCGGCAAGGTGAATATATTAACCTAATATATTATTTTGTTTCATTGTTTAATTAAATAAGAATTAATTAATTTATTAATTAATTGTTTAATTAAGAAACAAATCTTTTTCTGATCAGGAAATATATTTCCTAGAGCTATACTATTGGTAGTAGTATACTAAAAGTAAAAGACTTGTTTGATAAGAAAATAAATAATTAATTTTATTTATTTAATCAAATAAGAAGTCTTTTTATTTAGTCAATAAAAGAATAAAAATACTTATGAGTTGGATTAGGGTTTGAAGTCTAAAGGTTGATGGATATTAGGGTGCAACACAAACCCTTTTTGGTATGTGATTTGCAGCAACCCTAGTCCCATTTAGAGCAAGATTTCGGCAACCCTAAATTGAGGAGGAAGCAAAATTTCAGCCACCTATATATTACCACATATAGAATTCGGCCACCCTAGTGGTTGATTGATACAATTTTCTTCTTCTTCTCAATTCATAGAAAAGTATTATTTTTATTCTACTAAGACATAAAAGAGAGAAGACATTATTCTTTGATGGTACACTAATTGCTTGTTCATCAATAAGCTTGTGTGTACAACATCGAATTAGGTTCACGCGAGTTTCGATCATTAAATTGAGAACTCAAAAGTGATCGGAATAATCTTTGTCTTCTTTTGATTGTTTTGTGACTAACAAAAGAAAAAGAAAAGTTTGTTTGTCCATTCTCAGGTTTGCAATTCAAAGAAAAGGGAGACCACGCTCCTAGGTGATTCACGTTCGTGCTAGGATTGAAGATCTTGCGGATTACCATTGACGTAAGTCAATCGGATCACGCGACAAAAGGTATTCTTCTTTTGTTGGTTTATATGTATGCTTAATTAATTAAAGGGTTAAGGTTCATAAAAAGGAAAAATTTTAAAACTATACTAAATCTATTTTTAGTCTCGCTTCCGCTGCGTGTACTACGGTATTTTTCCCTATAATTGGTATCAGAGCCTGGTTGAGCCCTTTTAATTAATTAACGTATATATACGTGGATCTATTTCTTTTTATTGTGATTATGCATGTTTAGAAAGAGATGGCACTCTAGGTATTCACATATATAATTACATGTGGGTGTATGGTTTTATATATGTTTATTATGTGGATTGTTATTGCTCGATTTTGGTCCTAGATTTTCAATGTAATTTTTGTTTCGGAATTGTAACAAGAAGGGTGGTCTATCATCGCCATAATTCCTTCTTGGTAGTTGCTAGGTTTTATTTTTTTTTATTTATTTTAAGTGCAGTATTTTACTGCAGTTTTTATTTATTTTTAGTGCAGGTTTTTTTTTTTTTTTTTTTTTTTTTTTTTTTTTTTTTTTTTTTTTTTTTTTGTAAAAGTACTGCAGTGAATAAAAAAAAATAAAAAATTAATACTGCAGTATTTTATTAGTTTATTTACTGCTGCAATATGTTCAAGCATCGAAGAATCGAAGACTTGAAGAAAAAGGAAGCAACCGGAACCGAGAACGAGCACCATGCGCACCCTAGGAGTGGATTGGGCTGCACATGGCAAGCCCATTACATGGTGGGCTGCGCACGTCAGCCCTAGTTGGTCTCATGGGCTGCGCACGGCAGCCCCTTTGTGGGGTTGTGGCCTGTGCACGCCCATGGGAGGAGGCCGAGGGATGAGCGTATGGTTGATGGCCACTTGAAGATCTTGTATTCCTGACAAATTGTAATTTACTTGCTTTTCTAGGATGGACCAAAATTGTTGCTATTTATTTTTTGCATAAATATTACAATATTTGTTATTGTATGATAACATGACATATAGAATAGGAGTGCCACTCATATATCTCTTTTGGTATGAACATGCATTGAATGATTTAGGTATCTAAATTGGCATCTAGATAACTTGGTAAATCATTCTATGGGATTTAATCACACGCCTTAAATAATTGAGTGGGTGAAGGTGTTTTTGTAACACCTATGGCCTCCAAGGTTAGTTGAGCTTTATTATTTATTGGTAATCCCCCCAAGGGGCGTCCATGAATGGAATTTAGCAACATACTTCCTTACAAGGATAGACTAGACAATGGACTCAAACGAGATCTACTCCCCAAGGAGGGATTTTCGTGAGAGAAAATTGAGGGTCGATATCTTGGTAACACACTCAATGTAATTTTATTGATATCCTCCCAAGAGTTCTTGTCAATAAAATTGCAAGGCTAACATTGAAAATGCTAGTTGTTATGTTAACAATTAGGTGGGACCTAATCTAACTAGTAAATGGTGCGAACTCCTAAAGGAGGCGTAACGTTTATGGGTGTTGGATCACCGTTGAATTTTATGATTGAGTTATTTATTTAATTCAAGATAAATATTTAAAAGTGCTTTATCATGATTATTTACTTATATATTTTTTGTTTTATTCAGAAATCATGACCCCATCACTTATGAACATCCTAAAATATAACACTTTAACTAGAGATAATTATGTCACATGGAAAAGGAAAATTGGGTTGTTGCTGCAAAGTGAAAAACATAAGTTTGTTCTAACTACTCCTAAACCACCTGCTCCTAATAATGAATCTCGCATAATGTATAGAGATGAGTATGAGCAGTGGAAGACTTCAGATGATATGGCCAAATGTTATATTATGGCAACTATCTCCGACGTGTTGCAACAGCAGCATGAAGGAATGGAGTCCGCTACTGATATAATGATGTCTCTAGAGGAGATATTTGCTATGAAGTCCAGGACGACTAAGAGAGAGGCAGTGACTGCTTTTATGAATCTTAGAATGAAACTTGACAGGCTGTGAAGGATCACATGATGAAAGTCATAGCACATCTCAACATTGCTGAACTGCATGGCGCTGAGATAGATGGTGAGACAAAAATTGATATGGTTGTCAATTCATTGTCAGATTCCTTTGATCAGTTCAAATTGGACTACACTTTGAACAAAAAGGAATACACCTTACAAGGCCTGATGCAAGATGTTCAAAGTGCTGAAAAGATCCTTGTGAAAGGCAAGGGTTAAGAGATTCATATGGTTGGTAAAGTTGCTACTGTTAAGGCCCGTCAAAAGGTCAAGAAACAACAGAAGAAAAAGCAACTTGGGCCTACCAAGAAGGAGACCAAGAAAGTAACCAAGATCAAAGGGAAATGCTTCCTTTGTGGTGAAAAGGGACATTGGAAAAGAAATTGCCCAAAGTCCCAGAATAAGAAGGAAGAAGGTAATGTGAATTATCTTGAAATATGTTTTTGGCAGATTCTACAGATTCTTGGATCATAGACTCTGGAGCCACTAATCATGTTTGTTATTCCTTGTAGGGGTTCCAAGAAAGGAGAAGGCTAAGTAAGAATGAAATCAATTTGCGCTTGGGCAACGGAACGTTAGTGTTTGCAAGTGCAGTGGGAGATATTAGAGTTATTTGGATTCTAGAAGGCATTTAGATTTGATAGACGTTTATTATGTACCTCAATTCAAGAGGAATTTAATTTCAATTTCTTGTTTGAATAAATTTGGATATTCGGTTACTTTTAATAAAGTTTTTATTATTAGTAAGAATGACAAAATTATTTGCCAAGGTACATTGGAAAACGGTCTATACTTTTTGCATAGAAATATCTCTCACTCATTAGACACAGAATTAACGGAACCTAATCATAAAAGAGTAAAATTATCAATAGATGAAACCTACCTATGGCATTTACGCTTAGGTCATATTAACCTTAATAGGATTAAAAGATTGGTAAGTGATGGACCTTTAAGTGACTTAAAGGTTGATGATTTACCAACTTGTGAATCTTGTTTGGAAGGTAAAATGACCAAAAGGACATTCTCGGCCAAAGGTGCAAGAGCCACTGAATGTTTAGGATTGATACACACTAATGTATGTGGTCCTATGAGCATTCAAGCTAGAGGTGGATATGAGTACTTCATCACCTTCACAGATGATTACTCGAGATTTGGCTATATGTATCTCATGCGACATAAGTCGGATGCTTTTTACATGTTCAAAGCATTCAAAGCTGAAGTAGAAAATCAGCTTGAGAAACACATAAAAATCTTGAGATCTGATCGTGGTGGAGAATATCTATCTGGTGAG
Organism: Acer saccharum; assembly: GCA_030490815.1. NCBI lineage: Eukaryota > Viridiplantae > Streptophyta > Magnoliopsida > Sapindales > Sapindaceae > Acer > Acer saccharum. Next base: position 24,726,342 of record CM059876.1, read on the forward strand.
TTTCAGCAATATCTTATTGATAATGGGATAGTTTCTCAGTTTTCTACACCAGGTACACCTCAACAGAATGGGGTAACAGAAAGGAGAAATAGAACTCTTTTGGATATGGTTAGGTCTATGTTGAGTTATTCAACACTTCCTATTTCTTTTTGGGGATATGCTTTACAAACTGCTATATACATTCTAAACGATGTACCATTTAAGTCTGTTCCTAAAACACCGCATGAGTTGTGGACTGGGCGCAAGCCTAGTTTACAACACTTAAGGATATTTGGTTGTCCTGCGCATGTGTTAAAAGGAAAGACAGAAAAGATGGAGTCCCGTTTGGAAACATGTATATTTGTAGGGTATCCAAAAGAAACTAAAGGATATTATTTCTATAGTCCTTCAGATCTTAAAGTATTTGTTTCGACAAATGCTAAATTTCTGGAAAATGACTATATGAATGATTTTGTGCCTAGAAGTAGAATTGTCCCGAATGAAATGTCAGGAGATACAATTCCACGAGAGGTTACACAACTTAACCCAATTGTAAGTTCTGATCCAACACAAGATCAACAACCTACCATTCCTCGTCGTAGTGGGAGGGTTAGAACACAACCCGAAAGATACATCGGTCTGGGAGAATCAGTGGAGAATCTCCCGGACGACGATGATCCCTACACGTACAAGGAAGCTATGGAGGATGTTGATAGTCGCCATTGGCAAAAGGCAATGCAATCTGAGATTGAATCTATGTTCGATAACAAAGTCTAATCCCTTGTAGACTTGCCTAAAGGGATAAAACCCATTGGGTGCAAGTGGGTATACAAGAGGAAAAGAGGTATGGATGGAAAGGTGGAAACCTTTAAAGCTAGATTGGTAGCTAAATGGTATACACAGAAAGAAGGTATCGATTACGAGGAAACCTTCTCTCCTGTGGCCATGCTTAAATCCATTAGGATACTCTTATCCATTGCAGCATCTTTAGATCTAGAGATTTGGCAAACGGACGTCAAGACAGCTTTCCTTAATGGAAGTCTTGACGAAAGCATCTACATGATGCAACCAGAGGGATTCATTGAAAAGGGCCAAATGGAAAAGGTATGCAAGTTGCAGAAATCCATATATGGATTAAAGCAAGCATCTAGATCCTGGAACATAAGGTTCGATCAAGCTATCAAAGGTTTTGGATTTATTCAGAATCCTAACAAACCTTGTGTATACAAAAGGATTAAAGATGACAAGTTGGTTTTCCTGATTCTTTATGTTGATGATATACTACTCATTGGAAACGATGTAGGTGTATTGACATCAGTAAAAGAATGGTTAGCAAAACAATTTGATATGAAGGACTTAGTGATCGCCGCGAATGTGGTACGCGATAGTTCTATAAACTACCGGTAAACGATATGCGTGCGAGTTTATACCCTTTCGCAAGTATACGAATCGTTTGCCACGTATAGTGGTTACGAGTAAGGGTTTCGTTCCCACGGAGGAAGTTGTTACACGTAAGTCGGTTCTACGCCTAAGTTATAGTCATGCTATTTACACTATAAACACTTATTACATGCATAAAATAAAGGGAAGATGGTGGCAAGGCAAGTTAACTAACTAAGAGCTAATGATTACACTAAGAATGGTATGAATTAAATTATAACTAAATTATACTAAATTTAACTACAACTAAGGTTTGTCATTCCTTAGCAATTAATTAACCTAATCAACTAGATTACCACTACAATTATCTAAATTAACTAATTTAACTAACTAACTTAACTAATTATCACTAATGCAATATTGGTCATGCAAGAGTGATAATGAGAGTGAGGTGGTATGGGAATTAAGATGTTAGGATGTTGGTGTACAAGTTCAATCACCTAATTACTAAGTTGATTTCAATTAAGCACATAGGTGGTCTTAAACCTTGAATAAAGACCAATACATAAATAGTCATACATGTATTATCTAAATTGTATTATATGTTAATCAATTAGTTAATTAAATCAACACATACATAACTTGAAGCTCAAACATAGATAATCAACAAATATCATAGATAATATTACAAGTACACCATATCCCAACATCAATAGTTTAGTTACACATATAATTACAAACTAAAGGAAATAAGAGAGAAAGAGAGACAACCCAATATCTTGGAGAAGTCTTCACAATAAATCAAGCTCCTCTTGCTTTCCAAAGCTTGGAATCCACATGCAACCAAAGCTTACTAACTAGCTAAGGTGGGTTGAGTGTTCTTGGAGATGTTCTAAGGTTATTCTAGCTATTTAGGAGTACTATATGACATATAAAGGTAAATATTGCTTGTTTGGATATTAGGGATAGTGTTTAGGGTTAAGAGAGAAGAATATATATATAGGGGAGTGTTTTGGGTGTGCAAAATGGCTGAGTCGGTCTGGTCGGCGGGCTTGGATTCCCTGGAAGGCGGGCTCTTGCCCGCCGCACGAACCCGCCGCGCGAACTCGCCTTGCCATCGGAGGCCTCTTTCCCGCCGCACGAACCCGCCGCGCGAACCCGCCTTGCTTTGGCGACTTCAAACCTTCGGGAAGGCTGGAATATTCCCGCCTTCAGAACCCGCCTTGGCTGGCGAATTACGTTCTGCACCCTGATCTTTATCCTATTCACGGAATCTTCAATAATTTCCCGAATTTTGCACTTTTGCCCCTGATTTCACCATATTGACAACAATGCCCCTGAACTTCCCTAATTACCTGAAACACTTATTTATTCCATTAAATACCCGGTTTTACCCGAGAAACAAGTACAAAAATATATGAAAAGGGAGCGCTAAATGTGAACATTTGGAGCGCGATCACTTAGGAGAAGCAAGTTTTATTCTAGGTATCCAAGTAATAAGGGATAGAAAGAATAAAATGATTGCATTATCCCAAGCTTCATACATAGACAAGATCTTGTCTAGGTTTTCCATGTAGGATTCCAAGAAAGGTATGTTACCTTTTAGACATGGAATCAAGCTTTCTAAGGAACAAGTTCCTAAGAATGAGCATGAAGAGCAATTCATGAGTAGAGTTCCATATGCCTCGGCAGTTGGAAGTCTCATGTATGCAATGCTCTGTACTAGACCAGATATTTGTTTTGCTATTGGCATAGTTAGCAGGTTTCAATCGAAACCTGGTCCTGATCACTGGATGGCAATCAAACATATTTTCAAGTATCTCAAGAGAACGAGAGATAATATGCTTGTATACTCTGGAGGGGATTTGATTCCCGTTGGGTATACAGATTCTGATTTCCAATCAGATTCTGACTCCAGAAAATCCACATCAGGGGCTGTGTTTACTATTAGAGGAGGAGCAGTCATATGGAGGAGTATCAAGCAATCTTGTATTGCTGATTCCACCATGAAAGCTGAGTATGTTGCTGCATGCAAGGCTGCCAAAGAGGCTGTTTGGCTCCGCCAATTCTTGATTGACTTGGAAGTGGTTCCTAGTGCAAATAAGCAGATCACTATCTACTGTGACAACAGTGGAGCAGTGGCTAATTCGAAAGAACCAAGAAGTCACAAGAGAGGAAAACACATTGAAAGAAAGTATCATCTTTTAAGGGAGATTGTTCAAAGAGGTGACGTGACGATTACCAAAATCGCGTCAGCAGAAAATCTAGCGGATCCCTTCACAAAGGCTCTACCTCAGAAGAGTTTCGATGGGCATCTAGAGAACATGGGCATGAGAGATATGACACATTTGCTATAGCGCAAGTGGGAGATTGTTAGGATTATGCTCAATAGCAAGAGTGTAATATTGTAATTAACAATCTTTTTCATATTAATAAAGTGATTTCTGGTTTAACAAATCTTATAGCATTTATAGTTTAATATTATAATTGTCAAAGTAAATAATCATAAGGTCTAAAGACTATGAGAAAAGAAGAATTGTTCGTACATCTGGATATGTATGTGGTAGACACAATTCTTTAGTTAGTCTTGAATAATGTTCACAACTTAAGTTAAAGGTTGGGCACCTTTATCTTGTTAAAGTTGTAGAAATCTTTTACTAGCATTGAGTGGGATCAAATGAGATATGATGAGTCTAAAATCATCGGAGTGTCTTCGAGTAAAAGAATCTAGTGCACTGGGTGCATTGAACTGGATCACAATGAAAAGCTTTATCTAGAACCATCAATAGATAATAGTCTTTTCATTATCAGGACAATCGGAGAGTCTACCTTAATCTTGAGATAAATGATGGACTTATGGTTGCAAGTGATATCATTTGAGATATCAATGAGTATGATTATATAGCATAGTCTATCCTCGATAGTTTGGTAATATTCATTTGTTAATCGATAGAGGACTTCATTTATAGATATGGACATCGTGGCTCCATTTATTAAATGAGAGTATAATATCATCATATGGATGTTTTGAGGTAATTGGATATTAAATCTCAACGTTGAGTTTTCGATAGTGTCTATTGAAAACATGGCTTCTGGACAAGTCAAAATATCCAAGTTCAAAACGTGGTCATATGAGTAAATATGGTAACTTGGAGAGTTATAGGCGGTCTATGAACTCTTGGCGATTACTGATATTAATCACGAGGATACACTATCTCCAATATGATTGTCTAGGGTATGAATGAGGAACATCTTCTTATTCTATCTTTATTTAAAAGTTCAATTTTAGCTCTTTAGTGGAATAAGTTAAAATTAATGGATCTGACCTAAGTGAATCATTTGTTGATTGTGATTAGGTTATGTCTATTGAAGCTTAAATTTAGATAGCCCGCCAAGATCCCCAATCCACACGGACTTGCATGGATCACTTGATATATTCTACCGGACCAATTTATGGGTCCATCTAGAATTGCATTTAATATATTAAGAATATAATTTGCACATTATTTATTTAATGGGTTGCTCAATTATATTAATATATTAATGAAAGGCATTTCTTTTAGTAAGAATGGGTCTGGTTCACATGTGGGCTTTTTAATTAAAGTATAATGGATTAAATGAAATAAGAAAATAATATATGGCCCATTTATATAAGTGGGGCGACAAGGTGAATATATTAACCTAATATATTATTTTGTTTCATTGTTTAATTAAATAAGAATTAATTAATTTATTAATTAATTGTTTAATTAAGAAACAAATCTTTTTCTGATCAGGAAATATATTTCCTAGAGCTATACTATTGGTAGTAGTATACTAAAAGTAAAAGACTTGTTTGATAAGAAAATAAATAATTAATTTTATTTATTTAATCAAATAAGAAGTCTTTTTATTTAGTCAATAAAAGAATAAAAATACTTATGAGTTGGATTAGGGTTTGAAGTCTAAAGGTTGATGGATATTAGGGTGCAACACAAACCCTTTTTGGTATGTGATTTGCGGCAACCCTAGTCCCATTTAGAGCAAGATTTCGGCAACCCTAAATTGAGGAGGAAGCAAAATTTCGGCCACCTATATATTACCACATATAGAATTCGGCCACCCTAGTGGTTGATTGATACAATTTTCTTCTTCTTCTCAATTCATAGAAAAAGTATTATTTTTATTCTACTAAGACATAAATGAGAGAAGAGATTATTCTTTGATGGTACACTAATTGCTTGTTCATCAATAAGCTTATGTGTACAACATCGAATTAGGTTCACGCGAGTTTCGATCATTAGATTGAGAACTCAAAAGTGACCGGAATAATCTTTGTCTTCTTTTGATTGTTTTGTGACTAACAAAAGAAAAAGAAAAGTTTGTTTGTCCATTCTCAGGTTTGCAATTCAAAGAAAAGGGAGACCACGCTCTTAGGTGATTCACGTTCGTGCTAGGATTGAAGATCTTACGGATTACCATCGACGTAAGTCAATCAGATCACGCGACAAAATGTATTCTTCTTTTGTTGGTTTATATGTATGCTTAATTAATTAAAGGGTTAAGGTTCATAAAAAGGAAAAATTTTAAAACTATACTAAATCTATTTTTAGTCTCACTTCCGCTGCGTGTACTACGGTATTTTTCCCTACAGTCTAGCTTTATTCCTCACAATCTTGCCACTTTCATCGATGTTATTCATGAACACCCATTTAGTGCCAATTACATTTATATCTTTGGGTCTAGGAACCAAGGACCACACTTCATTCCTCTCAAATTGATTAAGTTCATCTTGCATAGCCCTAACCCAATATTCATCAACAATTGCTTCATTAATATTTTTGGGTTTAATTTGAGAAGTGTAGCAAGCATAAGAAATTTGGTTAGCAATTTGATTTCTTGTTCTAACCCTTTCATTTAAATCACCTATGATGTCTTCTTGATAGTGTAAGTTTATATGTCTTGGATGAGAATGTTCAACAACTTGGTCATTTTGTTGATTATCATTTAAAGCATTTTCCAACCCTTGACTTTCAACTTCAACATGACTATCATTTTCATCATCTTGACTAGAAACACTACTAGCCACATCAATAGGTGTTTTAGTGTCATTCAACATGTTTTCTTTAGGTTCATTGGCACCATTATCATCACACAAATTAAACATGCTAAGATCATCTATCTTCACATTGATAGACTCCATGATAGTCTTAGTGGTCAAATTAAAGACTCTATATGCACGACTATTAATAGCATACCTAAGAAAGAAACCAACATTACTTTTAGCATCAAACTTTCCTAAGTAATCTCTATCATTCAAAATATAACATTTACTCCCAAAAGTGTGGAAGTAATTCACATTGGGCTTCTTGCCCTTCCATAGCTCAAAGGACGTTTGTTTTGTGCCGGGCCTCTTAAAAACACGATTAGACACATAACAAGCGGTATTGACCGCCTCGGCCCATAAGTTTCTAGGGACTTTCTTGCTATGGAGCATGACCCTAGCCATCTCTTGCAAGACACGGTTTTTCCTCTCAACAACACCATTTTGTTAAGGAGTTCTAGGTGCGGAGAACTCATGAGAAATCCCTAAACTATCACAAAACTCACTAAATTTTACATTTTCAAATTCTGTCCCATGATCACTCCTAATGCGACATATTTTCTTGATATCAAGACCTTTTCATTTTGAACTTGATTACAAAACTTTTTAAAGTAATCAAAAGCCTCGGTCTTGTTTCTAAGAAAATAAACCCAAGTAAACCTAGAGAAGTCATCAACGCATACAAAAATATACTTTTTGCAATTAATGCTCTCGGTTTGAATTGGCCCCATTAGGTCCATGTGCACAAGTTCTAAAGGTCTCTTGGTAGCTATATAAGAATTTTTCTTATGAGACACTTTGGTTTGCTTACCTAATTGGCAAGGTTTACAAACCACCTCAAGCTTTTTACCAAGATTAGGAAGACCTCTAACAATGCCATGTTTTTCAAGTTTTTTTAAATCTTTAAAATTCATGTGACCCAAACGTTGATGCCACAAATCGAACTTGTTGCACTCATGTGCCATGTTGCAAGTAAGAGGATCTATCTCAAGACAATAGCAATTGTCTATAGACCTTTTGACTCTTAGGACAACATTACCCTTTTTATCAATTATAGTGCACACATCTTTGTTAAAGCTAACTTCTTTAAAAATTTTACACAAGTGAGTAATGTTTATCAAGTTAGCTTGTAACCCATCAACATACAAAGTATTGCGAAGTTTAGGCAATCCGGGGATACAAATTGTTCCCTTACCAAGGACTTGCTTTTTGGTACCATCACCAAAAGTAACCCAACCTCCATCCTTTAAAACAAGATTCTTAAAGAACTCTTTGTTCCCGGTCATGTTCCTAAAGCAACCGCTATCTAGGTACCAAGAATATGAGGAGTTGGCACGTAAAGCATATTGTGCAACATGACATTTAGATGTGTCTTTTCTAATCCACACATTTTTCACAACATGCCTCTCACTCTTACTTCTAACATGCTTTGACTCAATGTTAGGCTTTTTAACATGCACCTTGACCTCATTGGTCACATTTTCAAAAATATCAAACAAAGCATTATCAACTTTCTTATGCATAGTAGAGTGAGGCACAACACAAGATTTAGCAAGCAAGTCATCAACAATTTTTTCCACAACATGCTTTTCCAAGGTCTTCCTAGGTCTATTTCTATATCCATACATGGATGATTGCCTATGTCCATTCAAAGATGTAAGGTTCCCATTTGTTGATTGGCTCATTTCGTGGACAAACCACATGTTGGGGGTTCTTTGTAAGGTATCCTAAGTGTTGGAAGGTTTGTTCGAAGCCCTTTGAAGACCTCGTCTTGATAAGCACCGAAGGTAAATTTCTATGTGCTTACTTGTCTTGAAGAGATTGTTGCACACACTCATAACTCATGCATTTGTTTAATCCTTGTATGTTGTGTGTCTTATTTGTGTGCTTTAATGTTCATTAACATCTCTTCTTGCATGTTAGTTTGATTGCATCTTGCATATCCAATTGCCTTGTCATGCTTAGACTTAGGATTGCATTTTTGCATTGGGCGCTCCCAAAAGCGCTGTACGAACAGCCCCCTTTGAGTGCTGTATAGACCTGATCCATTTAATTTGGTCGCTGTATGAGCGCTGTACAGGCGCTGTACAGGGCACTCTACGTAGAGCGCCCCTCTGTTTTCACGAGAGAACAGAGCAGGGGCGCTGTACAGGTGCTGTACAGAAGCGCCCTACGTACAGCGCCTAAGGCAAATGTGAGGCAAACTTATCAAAATGACCACACTTTGTTTTGGCCTCCTATATATATGCCACTTTGACTTTAGGTCAATTACAAGAGTTCATATTCAGATTTCATACTTAGGATATTTTTCAAAGAGAAGAAAAATTCCAAGAACTCATTTTTATTATCTCAAACACTTTTTCATGATCATCAATCATCATCTAGCATCATCTTTGATCATCTAGATGTCATCTTGCATGGATTCTTCATCATACTTTGCTTGGTAAGCTTTTCACTAATATCTTACATATTTTGTGTTTCTCTTAACAAACAATCTCAATTAATTACTTGTATGTTATTTTCTATACTTTGGATACAAGATTGAGATTAGTGTGATGTATGTTTGAGAAGTTGTATTGTGATAACTAATTAGGTTTTGTGCTTAATCTTGATTAGCTAAACTATTTAACATGTCATTTAGTTTTGATATCTAGGATTGTTCTAATTGCATATTAATCGTCTTAGATAAGCATATAGGGTTTCCCTTGCTCTATGTTGCATTTGGATATTCATATATTCACTTAGGGTTGTTATTCTCTTCATAGAGAAAGTAAGTCTTGTGTGTAGCTTCCGGGATTAGGTTGCTTAGATCACAAGCAAATTGGACTAGGTTCACTCATACCAGGATTAGGTAGGTGTGTGATTACTTCTGGGATTAGGTTGTAATCGTTTTACACATTTAGTGGATTCGAGGTTTGAGTGTGGCTTACTTACTAGCCCGTGGTTTTTCCCGTGAGGGTTTCCACGTAAAAAATCAAGTCTTATTTAATTTCCGCATTTTATACTTGATTTATTGCTTTATCTATTTAGGAGTAATTTCGTAATTTTGACGTAATACGAAAAATTGGGTAATAAGCTTAAAATCTATTCACACCCCCCCCCCCCCCCCCCCCCCCCCCCCCCCCCCTCTTGATAGTTTTATACACACCGTGCTATAATTTGTTTCAAAATACATATCATGAAAAGTATTATCAAGTTTGCATTTCCGAATATACTCAAAGCATCTAGGTCGAATATGTCCTATCATATTACAATGATGACAAATAGGAATAAATTGAGAAATTTACCATTTGCATTTGCTTCCCTTGCTTTTGGCCTTCTTACAATTTTTCCTCTTTGAAGTGCAACCCTTGAAACTCCACCTCTTGCATTTGAGGTTGTTGCTTCTTGATGCTTATGTTGTTGAGTTCTTCCATTGAACATCCTTGATGATAAAGAGGCACCTTCGGTAGCTTTCATAGCTTTACCATGAGAGAGTGTACCTACATTTGATTCAATGCTTGCTTTGATAAAAGTAGATTTGTTAGATGAAGGAGTATCATTCTCATTGATATAACCCAAATCTCTTTTGTCACATGGATGCTTTCCACTTTTAATGAGGGTTTCAACTTTGTTAGAACTAGATGACATCTTGCTAATCACCCTATTAGCCTCATCAAGTTTCTCACGAAGCATCATAATTTCAATGGCATATTTTTCCGCTATGTCATCACTAAACATAACATCTTTACGTGATTTATCAAGCCATTGTACATACTTTTTCTCTTGATTTAAATGCTCATTAAGTTTGGATTTAAGCACATTTTCAAGTTTCTTAGCATTAACAAGAGAATAATCTCTTTGCTCAATTTCTTGCTTCAAGATACAAAGTCTATTATTGCTATCTTTTAAATTCAATTCTAGACTTAGGATCTTGTCTTTAAGTTCATTGAATTCTTTGAGCCAAGAGCATGATTCTCTGGCTTCTTGTTGAGGGACATATTGACTTTGGATAAACATTCATTTTCAAAAGTAAGATCATCGATCTTTTTCTCATCTAAGTCAATATGTTCAACAAAAGAAGCCACATAGGAACACACTTCCTTAATCATGATTATCACAAACAAAAACACAAAACACTACAAAGAAAGGATCTATCTAAGTGCGTCTAGACACCCGCTCTGATACCAAATGAAATTTCCCTTAAGTAGTAGTGTAAAATATACCTAGAGAGGGGGGGTGAATAGGTATAGGCTCCAAATTCTTCCAATTTAAAAATGATGTGGAATATAACAAAGAAAATGCACACTTGATTAGATTTAGAAAATGAATTGATTTCACTAATACAAGAGTTAATCAATTTACAAGATATGCAATCAATGTAAGATATGAAAGATAAAGAAAAGTAAAAACAAAAATGAACACAAGTGTTTTTACGTGGTAAAACCTCAAAGAGGAAAAATCCATGGGTTGATACCACAACCACCGGCAAAGCAATCCACTATGTGAAAAAGGACTTACACACTCAAGCTACCAACCCATGATATCCGCTCAAGCTATCAACTCCTAATCTACCCTCGGGCTAGTGAATCACCAAGCCTACTTCTTATCCGAGATGTATCCTTCACCTTTAGAAAGCAACTTCCTATCCAAGATGCTCACGTCTCTAGGAAGATTTCTTGCTTGCCTATCCGGATCCTCCTGACCCTAGACAAGACTTCCTTGCTTGATTATCCGAGTCCTCCCGACTCTAATCAAGACTTCCTTGCTCTATCCACAAAGCTTCACTCACTTTGCTAGAGACTTCAACCTAATGCAAGGCTATGATCTACGTGATGCAAGTGATGCAAACACAATCAAATTAAGCTAGATGATCAATCAAGCAAAATGTACATGTTCAATGACAATCTAGAATATGCTTCCAACACACAATCACAAAATTATCTAGAAATCAAGACATGTAAATCAATAAGAACAAGGTATGAATATTCAATATATCACATTAAAAACCTCGTTCTTAGATCATGAAATAAAACCTAGAAAATAATATGAGACATATCATATATACATTTTCTAGAATCAATTTCAAACAAAATCAAGTTTAGCACATATATGTTCAAGAAAAATCACAAAGCTAAAACTCAATTGACAAATGATCAAACACCCCTAGCATATGATCTAACATACTTCTCAACAAATTTCATCAATCAAATAGTAAGAATCAAGAGATGATCAAAAATGAAATTGAAAAAGAAGAAGTTGAACAAACAACCTTGACCTCGTACTGAGGATCAGGCTGCTGGGAACAATGACAAAGTCAACTCCCTCTGAAAATGCTTGGGGTTTGTAGCTCTCCTCAAGACCAACAATTTTGGCTTTTGAATTGATTGATTTCGAGTTCGTATGAGAAAGATATGACCAAAATACTAAAACTAAAATTGAAGAATTTCTACAGAATTTTCTCAAGGTGTTCTTCAAAATCTTCAACGCATGTGGAGGGAAGGAGAAGTGTTTAAAAAGAAGAGAGAGAAGAGATTTTTGGGCCAATCAGCAAGGGCCACGTCACCCACCCTATGGGGGGCACATGGGCCTCATGGGGCCAGAGAGGGTCTCTGGCCATGGGGCCCACGGCCTCCCTCACGGCGTGGCCCAGGTGGCCTTTTGGCCACTCTCACCTCTCTCGCGCACTCTCACGTTCTTCAGCCATAACTTGGGCATCCGAACTTTGATTTTGAATCCATTTTCGGATTATGAATCGTGACTCCCTCACACATGACAACGACTACACAACTTTGAAAAATGGTTGAGAAATCATCTCGGAAAATGACGATGAAGTCAACTTATCGAATGAGAATGAAAAGTAGCGTAGCTACATCGTTTGGACTCGAAACATTATGAATGAGTAACCGAAACGACCGGAAATCAATAAGGCATCAAATAAGAACATGTTCAAGTCTAAAACACAAAATACACAAACAAATAAACACATATTCACACAAGCATGCCATAGCAAAGAGATAGTCACAAAGCATGCAATTCTACAATGTTTGTCTATACAAGATCAATGCATGAGCATAATATGAGATGTGTGAATGTGTTATACCAAATGTTTGAACCACGATGCAGGGACACACATGTATGAATTGTGTGTGTGTGCGCTAACGCCTTGCAAGAGGATAGGAGTCAAGTATACCTTTGACGCTTTTCACCTCTTGAAGACGACTTTTGCACTAGATGTTACTCTTCACCTTTTAAGTTTCCTTTCTTCAAAGAATATCCTAAGCAACAACTAATACAAATATGAAGTGTTTTGCAATGGAATCAAGCCAATACAAATCATGAACCTTACAACAACAATCAAGCGAGCAATGATCAAGAATGGAACCACCAATGGGAAAACTTTGATGAAGAAGCATACCAACATACAATTGACCAACGGTTACTTAATATAGAAGAATGCACAGAAAGGTGTAGAAGTCGGTTGGAACAATGTGTGAAGGGCTCCGAAGAACAATGCAAGGAAGATCCACAACAACTCCATAAGGCAACCAACCCTTTCTCTTGTCTCACTGTTGAAGAAGAGCTAAGAATTGAAGAGGAGATAAGGCAAGAAAAGGGAAGGAAAGAGGCGACTCAACTGGTCAAGTCCTCAGATAGCTCGGAAGGCGACCTTGGTGAAGTTTTACTCAAGTTCGAAGAAGAGCTAAGGCTAGAAAAGGAGGGAAAAAAAGTGGACTTGGTTAAGGAGATTGCGGAGTTGATAAGCCTTAATGTAAACTACATACTTAAGGCCGATATGCTTGAGAAGGAGAGAGACTCAGAAAAGAAAAAAGCACAAGAGCTCTCAGTATACCGACCCGCCTGAAACATGAGGCGGGTACCCGAACAGCAGACCATATAGGAAGGCAAGCATTAAACGCTACCGTTCAAGATAGAAACTCAAGTTATAACACGACATTCATTTCCGCTATATAGAATCCTATTTTAAATGGGAGTCAACTCATTCAAAACCGATGAAAGAGGAATCACCTGATTTATGGGGATCAATTCCCCGATGAACTCGTTAATCTCCAAGAAAAGACCCGTACGTTACTGAAACCCTAGACCGAAGTTTTAGGAGTACTCAGCAAGAAACAGGCCTATATATTCATCGTATGTCCACAGAGAAAGGGGGATCGAAACCCTACCACACTTTTTCCACTTATCGACAGGCACGAAAAGCTCCACCGCCATTGCCCATCAAGTCACCTCTCGTTCCTTTTGATATTGTAATCATAGTCCTACTAGTATTGATTTGTAAATCCTATTCTAAGTCATAATATAAAATAGATTGTGTGTCCATGCTTTTTACGTAATGGAATTTTACTTATCTCGCTACTACCACACACTCCATTCTTAGTCATTTTGTAGGATCCAGCGGGGTATCGAGCTACTAGGTATCCCGCTAGCCCTGATCTATCCCGATCCAGGCCCCTCATAAACCGTTAATTGAAAATTTCACCCCGGTAATAAATTTCGGTTAACACATTGGCGCCGTTTGTGGGAAAACTCCCCACCATTAACAAACTTTCAAGCTTAAACCAAAAGAGAGTAGAAGATGAGGCTCCGATCTTCCCAAGGGTAGCCCGCAAACTCAGGGCCCCATTCCCTTGCTTCCACCCAGAGAAATTGAGGGAAAAAGAAAGGAGCCAGAAACCAGATCCCGGCACCGGTTCCACCACCTAATCTTGGATCAGTGCTGCAGGACCCCGTAGGACCAGAAGTAACTCGAGAGGCCATAGAGCAACATGCTGCTACCTATGTAGAAAGCGTCCATCTTCGGATGATTGCTCAAAGAATACCCTTCGAAGATCCTAGGATTGCAAAGGGAGCTGGACCAAGTACCCGGGTATCGGTCTTTGACAGACTCGGGCCGCTAATACCAGTGCAGAATCAACCCGAAGATCTTCGACATCGAATGGTGAAGTTGGCTATTAACATCCCGCCAAGAAGGGCCCAGCCAACTACCAGGCCAGCAGCAGAGAGAAGGGATCCTCATCCCGATGCAGGTGAAAGTACTGGACCTAGGAGGGACTAACGAGGCACCCGGCCTCTAGGGGGGGAGCGTAAGGAACCTATTGTGGAGTCAGAAACTTCGGACAATGAAGACTCAGTAGCCCGGTCCAGACACAATGGGTCTAAATGTATTGAGGATCAAATGGCCAAGATGCCGAAGGAGCTCGAGGAATTGAAGAAAGGGAAGCAACGGGGTATTCGGAAGAACCCCCTGGGGAGATGAATGCGCCCTTCTCCAGAAGGATTCGGGAAGCCGAACTCCCCCCCAAATTCAAGATGCCCACCAAGAAATATTCCGGATCGGAGGATCCCGTGAGTCATATGGAGAGCTTTGTCCACCAGATGGAAATCCAAAATGCTACCCGATCAGCTATATGTAGGATGTTCCCTTCTACTCTGACTGATTGTGCAAAGACTTGGTTCAGAAAGTTACCTCCAGGAAGTGTGGATTCTTTTACAAAACTCACTACCGATTTTTGTGCCCAATTTCAGGGGATCAAGCCTCGCCCCAAGGATCCCGTCCTACTGCAGTATGTAATCCAAGAACGGGGTGAAACGCTGAGATTCTACGTGGAGAAACTCCACAAGGAAGTGATCCAGATGGGAGTGTTTGCCGAGAAGGAAACCCTTGCCAACTTCAAAAGGAATTTGTGGGCTGGCAAGTTATTCTGGTCATTTGCCAAACATCTGCTTGAGACCTACCAGGAGGCCTATGATAGGGCGCTGGAGCAGGTAAACATAGATGAGCAGATCCGAATTAAGGTCGAACACGATGAAGCTCGGTCATCTAAGCGGTCTAAGAAGGAATCCTCTAAATCGGCACCTACGAAAAAAGTCCAGAACCCTCCTCCGAACCGATCAATGTATAGGTCGCCGCCTCCTCAACACCAGGAAAGATACCCGGCTAGAAGGACTCCACCCCGAGCAACTCCTCCGCTCAAAGAAGTAGCCCGCGTATCAACTGAGGAAGACTGGTATAATCACTACACTCCTCTCAATGCCTCTCGAGAAACCATATACCTGGCTATTCGTGATAAGGGTTTACTTAGGAAACTCGATCCAATAAAAGTCCCAACTGATCAAAGAAATCGATACAAATATTGTGACTTTCATGAGGATGTCGGGCACAACACATCTGAGTGCTATAGCCTCCGCAATCAGATTGAGGGGTTGGTAAGAGGAGGACTTCTAGTTGAATTATTGCAACAAGTATGGGACAGCATCAAGGTGGGAAAGGGGGTACAAAGAAAGATGCGGGATGCAAAAGAAAGGAGGAAAGACGAGGGAAAGGACTTAATGCAGCAAATCCAGGTTATCCATACCATCAGTGGAGGCCCAACCCTAGCTGGGACCTCCAACAACTCAAGAAAGAATCATGCTAGGAAGATCCCAAAACTCATCACTGGTCAGGATGTGTTCCGGGTTTCCCGAGGATCTCGGGAATACCCACAGTCCGCTCATATTATTTTCACTGAGGATGATGCCTACAACACAATGCAACCCCATGATGATCATTTGATGATCACAGTTTAGATTGCTAATTGCCAGGTCCACCGCATCCTTATAAACACCGGGAATAGCGTGGATATTTTGTTCAAATGAGCATTGGAGAAGCTCAACCTTAAGAATCCCTGTTACAACAGTTGCACTACACCTTTATACAGATTTACAGGGGACTCTGTGATGCCAGTAAGAACACACTTCTTGCCCGTGATAATTGGAGACGCCCCCCTTCAGCAGAACATCATGGCAGAGTTCATCGTGGTAGATACCCCGTCCGCCTACAATGCAATCTTGGGAAGACCTTTCCTAGCAAGAATCATGGGAGTCCTCTCCATTTATCACAATGTCTTGAAGTTTCCAGTTGGGACCGAGGTAGGAGAGGTCAGGGGAGACCAGCAAGCAGCCCGCACTTGTTATGCAGTGTCTGCCAACCCTACTGCATTGGCCAAGCAGTATACTCACGTTATTTGTAAACCAGACCACGGGATGGCATAGTTGGAGGGCACAATGGAAGAAGGGCGGGAATAGTTTAGCAAATATCCCACAGAACAGTGTGGAGATATGGTTGGTTACCCAGTAGATCACATCGGGAAGGATGGTCACTCTAGGAGACCTTAGTCTTAAGATTTGAAGAGGAATGTTATCTCGGTTGGTATATTTTTGATATGTATACCCCGATTTTTTCTGTTTTGTATTTGCTTTTGAGAAATTCAATAAAGTCAGTCTTGGTTCTCTTAATTTCGCCTAGCAAGTCTTTGCCACTTCTTTCGCCTCAAGACCAGGAAAGGCCATATGGCATTCCTGCTGCCTTGGTCGGGGTATACCCTCCTCCAAGAAGGATCTGGTGCTTAAATGCATAAAGGGTGTAGTCACCCACCAGGATCTATCTTATCAAGACCAGGAGAACCTATATAGACCTCCTGAAGCCTCGGATGGGGAATACCCCCCTCCAGGATGAACCTGGTGTCAAAATGACCTTAGCTGCCTACTAGGAAAGTTTGCCAAGAAGTCAGGATAATCCATCAAGATACTTGACATCTCACTACATTACCGCACCTCCACATGAAAGACCTGGTATTAAAGCGATCTCAGTTGCCTATCGAGGTAAAGTATCTGGCTTCAAGAATCCAACAAGGTCAGGTGAACAATGGTCAGATCAGGCTATCCAGTAGTCGGATCACGCTAAGAAGGACCATTGGCCAAAAACTACATCCAGGAAGCAAAGCAAAGTAGAAACCTGCTTTTTACTAGCAAGTCAAGGTTGGAGCCAGACACTACAACAATTGGGATAAGCCGTACTTGGGATACATTCAAGCAAACAAATACCGTTCTTGACCAAGACATTGGTTCTACAAGTAAACATATAAGGAAAGTGAAATGAAATGATCCAAAAAAAAAAAGGGAGAAGAATTCATTCAATATAGCAGGGTGCCCAACTCCCCACTCTCGGGCTACACATAAATACAAAATGGGTCTTAAAAAAATAAAATAAAAAGCTAAGTCATACATCATCCCCTTCTCCTATCTGCATTTTCTGCCGGGGTCCTTCCATTTGTTCTCCTCCTATCTGCCCCTCCCGCCTGGATATATCTACCCTTTCTTCCGCCAGATTTCCAGTGACGGCCTGAGTTTGACCAATTCCAAGCATGCTAGTCACAGCAGGGGAACCCGCCACCGGTATATGTTGAGCATAAGTCTGCCCTGGATCTACTTGTCCGGAAGGAGGGTCTTGAAGCTCGACCTCGATTGTGCCACCAGAACCAGGCAGCTCAGAGGGTAGATCCAGGACAGTGGCAGCCTGGGAGGGACCTCCTTGGTCTAGATTAGCGTCAGAGAGTGCAGCAGCCTTAGCCAAAATGAGATCCCAATCCCGATCCCAACCGAGAGGGGTTAGCAAATTGAAAGGAGGAGGGAAAGCCTTGGCGACCTCATAGGAGGTAGTAAAGTACCCATCTAGGAAGGAGGAATCAACCCGGGACTCTAAAACTTTCACGGTACCCCGCAGAAATCGGTTCTCATCCAGGAGGACTACTCTTTCCGCTTTAATGGACTCTCTCTCAGCTTTCCGATGAGTTGAAATGATAGTCTCCGTATCATGAGCGCGCTGCATTCTTTCTAACTCCACTAGAGTAGCTTGCCTCCTAGATTCAGACTCAGCTGCAGCTTGCACCAAGGAAGCCACATTTTCTTCAACATGGGCCAGGTTGTCTTTGGCCTTCTCCACTTGGGCCTGAAGTGCTAGATTGGCCTCCCTCAAAGCCGTGGTTTGTTGCCCCATGGCCAAAGCAAACTTAAAGCCCTACATAAGAAAGGAAATTAGTACCTGAAAGGAAGTTGAATTTAACAAACGAGAAACGTTAGAAGTATATACCTCGTCAAGCAAGACGGCCCCTTTGGTAGCCAGGATTTCCGCCGGAATGGAGGACATCTGATGTAGGCCTCCTCCAGGACATGCCGCTACGAACTTGGAAACGATATCATCTTGGCTACTAACTGATCGCGCTCCAAATGTTCACATTTAGTGCTCCCTTTTCCTATCTTTTGTGTTCGTTTTTGAGCACTTTTGTGTATATAATGTGTGTTTTAGCTATGTGCAGGTAAATATCCCATATAGAAGGTGTTTGTACCAAAAACAGGCATAATAGGGTAATTATGTGTGAAGAAGTCCACGACTGGTTTGTGCAGCGAGAATGAACCCGCCGCCCAAAAAGCATGAACTTGCGAAACACCATGGCTAGTTCAGACTTTCGGGCTGGCTAGACATGTCCCGCCGTACGAACCCGCCAAGATTCTGGCTAGTTCGTGTGGCTAGATATGTACCGCGGAACCGAACCCGCCAGGATTCCCGCTAGTTCGTGTGGCTAGACATTGCCCGCGGCACAAAGCCGCCAAGACGCTGGCTAGTTCGTGCGGCTAGACATATCCCACCGCACAAACCCGCCAGACCCCTGTCCGTGCCAAAATCATGATATTTTCAGGGGCATTCATGTATTTTCACACCCCATTCATGCCCAAAACTTGCCACCATATATATACATCCTTTTTGCCTCTCTTTCAAACGTGTGCACCACCCAACTTTGCTCCGAGAAACCCATTTTCTTGGATTGATCATCACAAAAGAGAGAGAGCAACTCCAAGCTTCCATGGGGGATTTTCCTCCATGGAAAGCCTTCCATGGGGAGTAGAGATGCAGAGATAGGAGAGGCTTGTGTGTCAAAACCGAGCCATAGATGTTCATTGGCAAGGAAGAGCTATTGGAGGCTTGTCTTCAAGGGTTATTTCTTCACTTTTCTCATCTCTTGTATTTCTATTGATGTATAACCCATTTGGGAATATTTGTAAACTACACTTACGCTAATAGATGTATGTTTGTTCATTTGCTTTGATTTGGTATTGATTCATTCCTTACATGTATAGTGATTAAGCTCTTTTTGTGATATTCGTATGTATGGATAATTATATGTTGATATATATGATGGATGAGATTAGGAGTAGATTAACTTAATGATTATGAGTAGTTGTAATCAAATATCTCATTTGTTTATATATGTTGATGTATGATTCACTATGTATGTGTTTAGAATAATTAGAGTGATTAAGAGTTGAGATTGTGCTTGGATAACCATTCCTTGCATAATCTTGACAATTAGCTTTAAGGAATGGAAATAGCTTATGTGTGCATAATTATGCCATTTTAGCTTTGGTTCATAGTTCTTGTGCTTAATGGGTCTAAACCCTAGACACAATCACTCTTCCGATTGGAAAATGATGACATGATTTCGGGAATTCCCTAATCAAGATTCCGGGGTAATTTCCTTAATCAAGAGAACGAACCCTTTACTGAATTAATTGGATTTACATGATAAACAATCCACATAAATTGCATAGTATGTTTGGTAATCTGATTTCCCATGTGTGTTATATATCTTGCTTACCTCCAAGCCACCTTTATTTTCGTAGTTAGGGTGTCTTGCCTCTAGGAGTAGATTAACTTAATTATGAGTAAATTAATTAGATAGCCAAGACACCCGGCTACATTTCTATCTTAGTTTAGTTAGTTTACAGTCCACACACACCACACCACACCACCTTCCTTTTACATGCTTTAATAAACACTAGAACTAGATACAATTAACGGATCCATCTCCCTATGGAACGAGACCCTTGCTTACTTGCTATACTAGTCCTTTGACTCATTGCATTTGCGAGGTGATTAGAATAGAAATATCTTTTCTACCGGGTACAACGACGCCCGGTCACTATCCTGTGGCCCTGACCCAGAAGGGAGGTCAGTGGAAGGAACTCTAGGGGTGGCTGTTTTAGCTTTCTCCACCTGGGCAGGTTTATCCTTCTCCACCCTGGTAGAACGCTTAGCTGAGGGAACCCGAGAAGGAGGGGAGGCAGCCACGATTGAAGGCCTATTAGTAGTAGCCTTAGCAGCCGGCTTCATTCTAGGGACTGGAGAGACCTTAACTTTGGCCGCTCTCACCAGCATCTCGCTCAGAGAGGGGCGTGTTGCGATCTTCGTAAGGGAAGGAGTTGGAGTATGAGGCGGTGACCCCGTAGAAGCAAGAAGAGAAGAGGGTGCTGAAGGATGAGACCCCGATGCAACCCCAGCACCAGGGGAGAAGGAATAAGAGAGTGGGATATTTGGGAAGCCGGGATCATCGGTCTCGAAGTGGTAGGAGATGATGTCGGGGGAGGGACTGTTGAAACTGCAAAAAAAAAAAAAAAAAAAAAAAAAAAAAAAAAAAAAAAAAAAAAAAAAAAAAAATTGTAAAAAAAAATGATAATGAGATAATGAAGGAGGGATATTGGCAAAGCGCATTCACTTACCCGGTTCAGCAAATCCTCAGATGCCTCTCCAATCGGGCTCCTTCGAAAGGGTCGTAGGAAGGGTATTGCATATTTAAATAACCCCGTTCCTGGATCCTCGTCAGGATCCTCCTGGATTCAGACGACAGCTCCCCTGGACCCCATTTTTCTTTTGGTGAAAATTGGATAGGGACTGGGTATTCAGTCCCCCTGATATGTACCGAGTGACCCCAGGTACGGTGAACTTCATTTTGTTGTTGGGTATCAGATAAAATTGACCTCGGGGTGACAAGTTAGCCACCTGGTAAATGTAGCGGATTTCATCGAAGCCCGCTTCCCTCTGCAGGTCATCCCTCTCACACTGCTCCCTCCATAACACTAAGAACCCCGTCAAGCTCTTCTAGAACCCAGGGGAAATCTGGAGTGGGGCTAGTTCCAAGGCTGCAAGTATTCTGCGAAGTGAGGGGTGAAGTGGGAGCCGGACCCCTCACTCGAAGGCGGCTACGTGGATCAGCAGACGGCTTGCAGAAGGGGTGTACATGTCATAACCCCGATGAGGAAGGGATAGCGAAATATGGTCTGGTATCTTGAAAGTCCTCCTCAACCGAATAAGGATGTCGGATGTGCAAACGAAGTCCGGGATAATCCGGCCGTCATGGAAGGAAGACAAGGGGCCTGTTTGAACCCCTGATAGGTCGATAGCCAGGATATTTCTATCTTCCGCCTCGATTTCAACATCGTCGTTTTCTTCATCAGCAATTTGAGCTGGGTCTTCGGGTCTAGCGCCAAAACCCGACCCGATTCCATAACTCTTGCCAGAACGGCGGCGCTTGAGCGGAGTATTACCGTTGGTGACATTACTCTCATCCCGACCTCGTTTTATCCCTGTAGATGTCGGGGAATCCTCTCCCGACCCGACTTACTCCGCGTCGAGCAATGCATTAATACTGTCAAGAGGATTCAGGG
This sequence comes from Acer saccharum, assembly GCA_030490815.1. Classification (NCBI taxonomy): domain Eukaryota; kingdom Viridiplantae; phylum Streptophyta; class Magnoliopsida; order Sapindales; family Sapindaceae; genus Acer; species Acer saccharum. The sequence continues at coordinate 24,748,102 of CM059876.1, forward strand.
AAGCAGGTTGAGGATTTGCCGGGATTGCTGGAAGATTTGAAGCAGGAGGGGTCGGCGTAGAAGTTGGGATTTTTGTCGGAGAGGCCATTTAAGTAAAAAAAGGAAGACAGGAGACATTTGAAGAAGGAAGGTTTGTGAAAGAAGAAGAAATGGAAGCTCTGAAAGGTTTAAGTAAGCGTGAGCATGTGAAAGGAGGAGGGGTATATTTATATGCAGAGGTGGACAGTTATCGAGGTAGAGGAAGAGATGTAGTCGAAAGCGAATCATGACACTTTCAAGGGAAATCACGCCAAAAACGGCCCGTTTGAAATCTGAACACAGTCGTCATCTAGCACGTGGATCAAGCATTAAATGCTATCAAATCTAAGGAAGATCCTCTTCTTGATTATGGGAGCCAACCGGGCGAGACTAGACAGGAAGACAAGATGGGAAAATCCTTCAAACGGGCTAGGAATCCTGACTCCAACCCCAGCAAGATACCGGTGTTCAAGTTAGGGGGGACTTCTGTTAACCGCCAAAAATGGCGAGGACCAAAAAAGAATTTTCCACCAGCTTTGAGAAGAAAGTCGGGATAGAAAGCAACAACGGGAGAGATAGCCGGGCACCCTGTCTGCCTACAGACGGGCTAGAGTAAGAGCTTCTACCCACCTCGGCCAGGTCCAAAACCTCCGGGACCAAGAAAGCATTGGAGAAGCCGTGAGGAGAAGGCCCCAGAGACACAACCCTCACGAGATCCTAGCGCCCATCTACCCCGAGTACACCGATACCCAAGTATCTTGATAGCCCGACACCCGGCACCCCGATATCCACAAACATCATTTTAGAAGGAGCAAGGGGGAGGCAGAGTACCTGGAGTACCCCGACTCACAAAACTCGTAACATATACATAGCAAATTAACACCAGGCTCCCAGTATACCGACCCGCCTGAAACAGGAGGCGGGTACCCCGAACAGCAGACCATATAGGAAGGCAAGCATTAAACGCTACCGTTCAAGACAGAAACTCAAGTTATAACACGGCATTCATTCCTGCCATACAGAATCCTATTTTAAATGGGAGTCAACTCATTTAAAACCGATGAAAGAGGAATCGCCTGATTTCTGGGGATCAATTCCCCGATGAACTCGTTAATCTCCAAGAAAATACCCATAGGTTACTGAAACCCTAGACTGAAGTTCTAGGAGTACTCAGCAATAAACGGGCCTATATATTCATCGTATGTCCACAAAGAAAGGGGGATCGAAACCCTACCACACTTTTTCCACTTATCGACAGGCACGAAAAGCTCCACCACCATTGTCCATCAAGTCACCTCTCATTCCTTTTGATATTGTAATCATAGTCGTACTAGTATTGATTTGTAAATCCTATTCTAAGTCATAATATAAAACAGATTGTGTGCCCATGCTTTTTACGTACTGGAATTTTACTTATCTCGCTACTACCACACACCCCATTCTTAGTCATTTTATAGGATCCAGCAGGGTATCGAGCTACTAGGTATCCCACTAGCCCTGATCTATCCCGATCGGGGCCCCTCATAAACCGTTAATTGAAAATTTCACCCTGGTGATAAATTTCGGTTAACAAAACTGTTTCTTCAAACTCCATGGATAGAACTTCTTGAGGTGGTCAGCATTCCACGTATGGTCTATTGGGTAGCTCTCCATGTCTTCTAGCTTGTATGCATCCACCGCGAACTACCATCTTTATCAGGTAAGGGCCTTCCCAGTTTAGGGCTAGTACCCCGTCTGACCTTTTCTAGGTATTTTGGGTTACTTTCCTGAGGACTAAGTCCCTTTCTTTAAAATTTTGAGTCTTCACTCTTCTGTTAAAGTATCGGGCAATCTTGCTCTGATAGGCGCAACCCGTTTTATGGCCTTATCTTGCTTTTCTTCGAGGAGATCTAGGTTGGCTCTTAGTTTAGCCTCATTGCTTTTGGGTTCAAAGTGCTAGACCCTTAAAGATGTCAATCTGTGTTCAATAGGAAGGACTGCTTCTGTCCCAAAAGCCAGTGAGTAGAGGATTTCCCCAGTAGTGGTCCTCTTGGTAGTCCTGTATGCCCATAGTACATTTAGGAGCTTTTCAACCCACTTTCCCTTCTTCTGTTGGAGCTTTTTCTTTAGTAGCTTATTAATGGTTTTGTTAGTAGCTTCCACCAAACCATTGGTTTGAGGGTGGGCTACTGATGCAAAACGGATGTTGATACCCCGCACTTCACAAAACTCTCTGAGCTTGGTGTCGTCAAACTGCTTACCCAGGTCGGTTATTATGGCCATCAAGGTCCCAAATCGACAAATAATGTTCTATTTGATGAAACTTGTGGTGTTTGCCTCGGTTATCCGGGTAAGGGATTCTACCTCCACCCACCGGGTAAAGTAATCTATTGCCATTACAGCATGTTTGGCTTAACCAGGAGCAGTCGGGAGTGGCCCAATGAGATCTACCCTCTAGATAGTGAATGGGTAGGGTGTACTGATCGATGAGAGTCTCTTTAGAGGTAGGTGGTTGAGGTTTGCTATCTTATGGCAAGGCTCACAAAACCGTGTAAACTGTTTTGCATCCTGATGTAGAGTAGGCCAAAAGTAGCCCATTCTAAGTACCTGGTAAGCTAGGGTCTCACCTGATACATGGGTCCCGCAGTCCCCTGAATGCACCTTCTTGAGTGCCCATTGTGCATCATCCGGATGTAAACATTTCAGTAGTGGAAGGGACTTCCCTTTGTGGTAAAGATATCCATCAACCAAGTAGTACCGGGTGGCAGTCCTTTTAAGTTTGCGTGCTTGATCCGGATCCTCTGGGAGAGTTTCATTCTTGAGATATCCAGCTATAGGGTCCATCCAGCAAGGGAGCCGGTTTATCGGGTTCAACTCTTCTCCTTTAGCTATACTGGATCTGGGAATTATTTGGAGGGGTACCCCTTTGGGTAAAACATGTCCTCTATTTGTGGCAATCTTGGCCAAGACATCTGCCCAGTGATTCTTATCTCATGGGATCCGCTCCATCTTCACTCCTTTGAATTTAACTGTAGCTTCCCTGACTTTCTCGAGATATGCCACCATGTTCTCACCCTTTACCTGGTCCTGTCCGAATACTTGGTTAATTACCAACTGTGAATCGCTTCTAATTAGGAGGAAATCTGCACAAAGTTCTTCAACTACCTTCATTCCTGCTAGAAAGGCTTCATACTCTACTTCATTGTTAGTGGCTTTGAATTCAAACCTGAAGCAATGATTGCACTTGACCCATTTTGGATCGGTTAGGATGATCCCTGCTCCGCAACCCAATTGGTTGGATGCTCCATCTGTGTATAGTATCCAGGTTTTGCAATTGGTGGGCCATTCCATGGATTCTTCTTCGGGAACTAGGTTTGAGATCGCGGTGGAATCAGGGTTGGAAGTCACACTGAACTCAGCTACAAAATCAGCCAAGGTTTGGGCCTTGATCCTTGTTCTTGCTTTGTACTTGATGTCATACTGGGTGAGCTCAAGAGCCTACAAGACCAATCTGTCTGATACATCCGACCTTTGGAGAAATTGTCTCAATGGCTAGTCAGTGACCATTGCGACTGTATGGGCTTGGAAATAAAGTCGGAGCTTCCTAGCAGTGGTCACAAGTGCATATGCGAGCTTCTCCAGGAGGGTATAATTCTTCTTTGACTTGGTCAAGGCACGGCTCACATAGTAGACAGGTCTCTGAACCCCATCACCAGAGCCCCGCTTTTGGCGGTCTCTGACACGGCCAAGTAAAGTTGTAATTCCTCTCCTGGTATGGGTTTCATTAGCAGAGACGGGCTAACTAGGTACTTCTTCAAAGCCTGGAAAGCCTGTTCGCTTTCTTGATCCCATTTCATCTTCTTTCCCTACTTGATGATTTTGAAGAAAGGAAGGCACTTATTTGTAGATCGGGATATGAAGCGGTTGAATGCTGTTACCCTACCAGTCAGTCCTTGTGTCTGCTTGAAGGCAATAAGAGACTCGAGATCTAGGATGGCCTTGATCTTCTCAAGGTTGGCCTCAATCTTCTCAAGGTTGGCCTCATTCCCTCTCTCGTGTACCATGAACCCAAGGAACTTTCCTGCTGCTACCCCAAAAGCACACTTAGTAGGTTTCAACCTCATCTGGTTCTCTCTTATCACTTGAAAGGTCTGGCGCAAGTCCCCTGGATGTTGGTCTACTGCCTGGGACTTGGTGATCATGTCATCCACATACACTGTTATGATTATGCTCAATAGCAAGAGTGTAATATTGTAATTAACAATCTTTTTCATATTAATAAAGTGATTTCTAGTTTAACAAATCTTATAGCATTTATAGTTTAATATTATAATTGTCAAAGTAAATAATCATAAGGTCTAAAGACTATGAGAAAAGAAGAATTGTTCATACATCTGAATTGTTCATACAATTCTTTAGTTAGTCTTGAATAATGTTCACAACTTAAGTTAAAGGTTGGGCACCTTTATCTTGTTAAAGTTATAGAAATCTTTTGCTAGCATTTGAGTGGGATCAAATGAGATATGATGAGTCTAAAATCATCGGAGTGTCTTCGAGCAAAAGAATCTAGTGCACTGGGTGCATTGAACTGGATCACAATGAAAAGCTTTATCTAGAACCGTCAATAGATAATAGTCTTTTCATTATCAGGACAATCGGAGAGTCTATCTTAATCCTGAGATAAATGATGGACTTATGGTTGCAAGTGATATCATTTGAGTTATCAATGATTACGATTATATAGCATAGTCTATCCTCGATAGTTTGGTGATATTCATTTGTTAATCGATAGAGGACTTCATTTATAGATATGGACATCATGGCTCCATTTATTAAATGAGAGTATAATATCATTGTATGGATGTTTTGAGGTAATTGGATATTAAATCTCAACGTTGAGTTTTCGATAGTGTCTATTGAAAACATGGCTTCTGGACAAGTCAAAATATCCAAGTTCAAACTTGGAGAGTTATAGGCGGTCTATGAACTCTTGGCGATTACTGATATTAATCACGAGGATACACTATCTCCAACATGATTGTCTAGGGTATGAATGAGGAACATCTTCTTATTCTATCTTTATTTAAGAGTTCAATTTTAGCTCTTTAGTGGAATGAGTTAAAATTAATGGATCGGACCTAAGTGAATCATTTGTTGATTGTGATTAGGTTATGTCTATTGAAGCTTAAATTTAGATAGCCCGCCAAGATCCCCAATCCACATGGACTTGCATGGATCACTTGATATATTCTACCGGACCAATTTATGGGTCCATTTAGAATTGCATTTAATATATTAAAAATATAATTTGCACATTATTTATTTAATGGGCTGCTCAATTATATTAATATATTAATGAAAGACATGTGGGCTTGTTTCTTTTAGTAAGAATGGGTCTGGTTCACATGTGGGCTTTTTATTTAAAATCCAATAGATTAAATGAAATAAGAAAATAATATATGGCCCATTTGTATGAGTGGGGCGGCAAGGTGTAAATATTAACCTAGTATATTACTTTGTTTCATTGTTTTAATTAAATAAGAATTAATTAATTTATTAATTAATTGTTTAATTAAGAAACAAATCTTTTTCTGATAAGGAAATATATTTCCTAAAGCTATACTATTGGTAGTAGTATACTAAAAGTAAAAGACTTGTTTGATAAGAAAATAAATAATTAATTTTATTTATTTAATGAAATAAGAAGTCTTTTTATTTAGTCAATAAAAGAATAAAATATCTATGAGTTGGATTAGGGTTTGAAGTCTAAACTTTGATGGAAATTAGGGTGCAACACAAACCCTTTTAGGGGTGTGATTTGCGGCAACCCTAGTGGAAATTAGAGTAGGATTTTTGGCAACCGTAAAAGACAAGAGGAAGAGAATTCGGCCACACTAAGTTGTTCTTGATACAATTTTCTTCTTCTTCTCAATTCATAGAAAGTATTATTTTTATTCTACTAAAACAAAAAAAGAGTGAATAGATTATTCTTTGATGGTACACTAATTGCTTGTTCATCAATAAGCTTGTGTGTACAAAATCGATTTAGGTTCACGCGAGTTTCGATCATTAGATTGAGAACTCAAAAGTGACCGGAATAATCTTAGTCTTCTTTTGATTGTTTTGTGACTAGCAAAAGAAAAAGAAAAGTTTGTTTGTCCATTCTCAGGTTTGCAATTCAAAGAAAAGGAAGACCACACTCCTAGGTGATTCACGCTCGTGCTAGGATTGAAGATCTTGCGGATTACCATCGACGTAAGTCAATCGGATCACGCGACAAAAGGTATTCTTCTTTTGTTGATTATATGTATGTTTAATTAATTAAAGGGTTAAGGTTCATAAAAAAGGTAAAATTTTAAAACTACTAAATCTATTTTTAGTCTCGCTTCCGCTGCGTGTACTACGGTATTTTTCCCTACATACACATCCATAGACCTCCCTATCTGGTCCTTGAATAATTTGTTTACCAGGCATTGGTATATGGCACCTACATTCTTAAGACTAAATGGCATTACCTTGTAGTAGTATAGGCCTTGCCCGGTAATAAAACTGGTCTTGTCTTGGTTGGTAGGATGTATCATGTGATCTGGTTGTACCCCGAGAACGCATCCATGAAACTTAAGAGCTTGTTCCCGAGGAAGCTGTCCTTTGGGCAGGCCCGGTTGAGGTCAGTGTAATCCACACATATGAACCACTTTCCGTTGGATTTGACCACCATGACCACATTGGCTATCCAACTAAGTTATTGGGATTCCCTAATGAACTTAGCTTTTAGGAGCTTGTCTACCTCTTCTTGTACTGCAGCATTCCACTCAGCGTTGAAATGCCTCTGTTTTTGTTTGATCAGTTTGAAGGTCGCATCCAATGCCAACCTATAGGTAGCTACGGTGAGGGGTATACCCGGCATCTCGTCGTGACTCTAGGCAAATATGTCGTTGTATTCTTTAAGGAGTCCCACTAGGCTCTCTTTGACCCCGCTTTCTAGTGCTCCACCTATCTTCACCACCTTGGTAGGATCGTCTTCCCTGATAGGTATCTCTTCTAATTCCTCCACGGGGTTCCCACTGGCCCATCCCCGATCTTCTTCCTTTTCCTCTTCCTCTTCCTCTTCCTCAATCACATATGGTACTTCTCCTTCCTCCGGGACATCTTGATCCTCCTCTGGTACCTCTTTGTTTGGTTTGTTGGTCACATGTGCGCACTATTTGGCTAGTGAGGTAGGGTTGGTAGACACCGCGTAGCACCTGCGAGCTGCTTGTTAGTTCCCTCAGACTTCTCCCACCCTGGTTCAGACCGGGAATTTTAGAACGTTGTGGTAGATAGATAACATCCCTCTGATTCCTGATAGGAAGGGTCTTCCCAAGATTGTATTGTAGGTGGACGGGGTATCGACCACAACGAACTTTGTCATTATGTTCTGCTATAGAGGAGCTTCCCCGATTATTACCAATAGGATTTGTGACCCAATTGGCATTAGGGAGTCTCCTGTAAACCATATAGGGGCGTTCTACAGATAGGGCACTAGTACCAGTAGCAAAAGAAGGAACTGGTGATCTAACCGGAGAAATACTTAGGAGCTCTACTCCTGGAGAAGTAAGAGAGGAAGACAGAAGAGGTTTTGTAGAGACTACCAAAACAAAAGTTAATTCCAGGTAGGAAGATTAATAAATCAAGAAAGAACAAGGTGAAGGAAGCTACATACCTGGATGAGCGATGGAAATCTTGAGATACCGGTCTAACCTGGCACCTTTATAAGGATCAACAGCGGGGTACCTCATGTTCATGTAGGACCGATCCACAATCCTTTTCAGGATACCCAGGGACTCGGTAGAGATGTCTCATTTATCCCACTTGTCTTTTTTGGTGAACTGCGTAGGAACTGGGTACTCAATCCCACCAATATGCATTGAGTGGCCCAAATCTCCTCCTACCACAATCTATTCATCTTTCCAAGATTGATTGAATTTTGTGTTGGCCTCGGGTACGACGAACTTCATATGGTTATGCGCCCTCAAGTAGAACTAGCCCTTGGGACTAGGCGCTAGGTTCACCACCTGAAAGACATACCAAATCTCATCCAAGCCCGGTTCCCTTACCATATTGTCCCTCTCATACTACTCCTTCTAGAGCACTAGGAACCCGGTCAGATGCTTCCAGAACCCGGGGTGAGATCTGTAGAGGGGCAAGCTCAAAAGCATAGAGCACTCTGCGAAGAGTGGGGTGGAGGGATAGCTTGATCCGGCACTTAAAAACGGCTACATGAAGGAGAAAGAGGCTTGGAGGAGGGGTATACATGTCATAACCCCGATGAGGAAGAGAGAGGGTGATGGCATCGGGAATTTGATACTTTCTCCTTAAATGAGTCAAGGTATCAACAGTACAGACTGGGTCAGAAACGCTCCTGGAATCGTGAAAAAAAGAAAAGGGACCACTTAGCACCCACGAGGAGCTTACAAGAGGAGCATCATCCCTCCCATCTCTAGCACCTTCATCCTCCTCTTCATCTACAATCTGGACCGGACTCTCAAGTTTGTTCTTGAAACCTGACGCAATACTAGTGTTCCTGTTGGAACGACGTCGCTGGGTCAGGATGGTACCCTCCACAGCGTCGCCTTCACTGCGTTCCCTTTTTCTCTTGCTCGACTAGGAACCCTCGTCAGAATCGACCCTCTCCATATTTAGAAGGTCATCAAGACTGTTAGTAGAAGTTGTAGGATTTGCCATGGCCGAAATATAAGGAAGCAGAAGAAGAAGACTTTCTGGGTGTTTCAAAAGAAGGAAGGCTTAGAGAGAAAGGGATTTTTTGCTTTTTCAAAATTTGAAACCGGTGTGAATGAAGGAGTAAGAAGGAGTATATTTATAGAAGGGAGTAGGCGGTCACTAGAGTACAAAAGGAAACAGTAATGATGACCGGAGAAGTGCAAAAGACGGTTTCAAGAAAATCACACCAAAAACGGCCCATTCAAATGCACGCACCAATCCTTGCCAGACACATGGATCGCTCATTAAATGCAGGCGTGCTAAAGAGGGACTTCCTCCTAGACAATTGAAACCAGTTAGGCAGGATAAAAAAAAATCCTTCAAGTGATCCAGGTATCCTAACCCCAACCCCGGTTATGTACCAGTGTTTAAGTCAGGGGGGACTTCTGTTAACCGCCAAAAATGGCAGGGGTCCAAAGAAGAATTTTTCATCAAGACCAAGATTATTTGAAGTAGGAAGACACTACAGGAAGTATCCCGCTACCCCAAGAAGGGGATCTGTCCAGATAAACTTTCTACAAATCCAGGTCAAGATCAGGGGTGTCTAGATCCCAAAATACCAAGAAACAAAGAAGTCAAGGTCTTAGGGACTCTGCTACTACATTATCTCGGTACTCAACTACTGTACCAATCCGTTATCCCGATACCCCGATATTTGAAGAGTACTGTTACCATGGTCCAGTAAAATATGGGGTACTAGGATATCCCGATCCCTTCTAGAACCAGTCTATCAGACAATGGAAGATCGAGATGAAAGGAAGACTATCAAGGAAGAAATGAACCAGTACACCAAAAAACCAAAATCAAGCTCCAAGTAAGACGGTATACGCCAACATTTAAACACAAGGAAAGTTGACTCCTCCCGCCACCTTTAAAGCCCCACTTTGAATAAGATTAGTCAACTCTATCAAGATCGCTAAGGAAGGAAACAAAATCACTTGATTACGAGAATCACTCCCGCACTTGAAACACGGCCACCATTAACGTCATGTTGATTGCCTAATTGATTGATTGATTATCAAAGTAACGAGCAAGAAAAAGGGACCTATAAATAATTCAAGACTCTTGAAAGAGAGAGGATCGGAAATCAGACTTTCGACCTACACCTTACAGCTTTTTCCACTTATCGACTAGCACAAGATCACCATTGCCAACCGTGTCTAAAAGCTCCATACCTAAACCTCCCATAAACCTCCATTTTTTGTACTGTACCATTGTATCATTTAAATTACATATATTTATCAATAAAACAGTGTTATTTCTTCATTTCAATAGATACTCTGTGTTAATAGGAATTTGACCCCATTAACATTTTCCTATTAACACTTACAAAACATAGTAACTACATTTTCCAAGACAAGTGTATGTGAGGTGATAGAAATGAAAGCTCAAATAAAACAAGCATTTGCATTAAAGTAAAGCAATATGAAATAGTGCAATGCAATGCTCCCACTAAATGGATTACTCCCCCTCAAAAACATAATTCTCCCGCAACAAACAACATACCAAAAACTCCCCTATCTTTCAAAATTCTACTCCTTCTTTTTGTCATGAGATAGATAAAGGAGAATCCCCATCCGGGATTACTTTAGCAAAGAGAGTTATTTGCATAAAAGGTGACTGCATAATCATATACATGAACTTTATGCAACTTAGATAATTAAGAGAGATTCAAGGAGATTTATTTAAGGAAAATGTGTGAAATTGTTGATTTGCATGCAAGACATATAACATTAATTTTCAATCTCAGAAAGATGACAAGTCAGCATGGAAGCCAGGAAATACGGTTGACAGGCATGCCATATCACCAGAAGTCAAGACTAGAAAGAAAGTCAACCCCGACCACCACCAGTTGAATACCAACAATCCGGTTGGCCCAAGATAACACGATTAAGGTAATAACAATGATCGGGTTAAGATGGTCCGATTGGGATGACTGCACTGGTCGGGAATAAATAACTGATCGGGAAGATGATGCCTGGTTGGGTGAAGCAAATGGTTAGATAAGCGACACATGGATGATGTCGTATTTAATGCATCCACGACTCGAATACGTAGAGAAAAAAGATCCTTATGTTATTAAGGCATCTAGAAGAACATTCCATTAAGGAAACAACCTTCCTTATAAGAAATCCTTATAAGAAACAAATTTCAAATCCAATAAGGACTCATCAAAATGCATGAGATGCAAAATTAGAAAGAAGATCAAGATGACTTCTACAAGTTAGAGTTCGATTAAACCTCATCAACCACCCCTAACTTGTACAGTAGAAATTAGGGTTTCTATGCATGTATAAATAGACCCTAAAAACACCATAATTAGGTGATGATTAAGATAGCTACAAATATATGAGAGAGATTGAGTGTGTAAATCAAAAGATCCATAGTGCACTTATTCTCGCCGTCGCCGGCACCTGTGGTTTTTTCCCTCTTTGGGTTTTCCATGTAAAATTGTGTGTTTGCCTGCTTTCTTTTCAGTTTGCTCTTTAATTAAACATCTTAATATGTAATTGTTTGTGTGAGGCGTTGTAGATTTAACTTAATCCAAAAATCACCGTCAATAGTATTTGGCAAAGCAAACATCAAAATGGTTTCCAAAGAATTCAAATCAATTTGTACTCTTTTGTAATAAGCAAACAAGAGATATCTTTTAAGAGTTTTGTAATAAAAGAGCAACTATATCAATCCTTAAAGGCAAACCAAGACATGGATGTATAAGATCCTATTTGATTTTTCCGGATAAGATATATGTATGATGGTAGTCTTCGTTTACACCATTAAGAAGAGAGACAAGACTAAATTGGATGTAACAACCTTATTGATTGAGTGGATATGAAATCCTTATTGATTTTAATCTTGTCATTTGCTTTCACGCATTTTTGCATTCAAGGTTGAGCAATCAAAGCTATCATGCATATCAATTCAAGCATCTCATAATTAAGTTCACATGTCATAGAGATAAATTATAGGTCATTCAAGTGTACTTCCCAATTAATTCTCCTAGTTCAAAAATGCATTATTGAACTAAAAGTGACATGAATTACAAACAAAGCAACGGTGCACATTTATTATATAAAAAACCATATAAGCATATAAGTGCAACCAAGTTTCTCAAGCAATTAATGAAGAAGCATAAAGTAGATCAAATTTTTGCATATTACAAGAATACAAGTTCACTCTCTTTGCTTGAGCTCCCCTCATGGGGTCAAAACCAAATCAAATCAATGTAAGGCATGAGCCCCTATAGACCTACCAAGTCCATTAGACCTAGTTGAATCTATGGGTGATATGTTGCATGCGGGTTCATCTTTTCTAATCCACCTAGGTGACACATTTTCATTCCTTGTGGTAAAGGTCAACATGTTACTTGATTTCCTAGGATCAATGACTCTAGATTTCCTAGGCACATACACATTTACTATTCAAAGTCTATTTCTTTCCATCATGCTCTCAACCATACATTTCTTAATGCACCTAAAGTAATCTGGCCTAATATGCCCATTAACACCACAAAAATGACAAGTAGGTATAACATGAGGAGTCATACCATATCCTTGTGAGGTCATTGAAGACTTGTCATGCATTTGATGTAGCCTTTGGTGTTGAACTGGTTCACTCCTTCTTTGTTGTCGAACCGGGTTGGGTTACTTCCTTAGTTAAACCAATTTGGCTTGCCTTCTTAGTTGGTTAAACCTTGGTTGAGGAAAGCTTGGGTGTGAAGCTCTTAGATGTTGAGGTTGAGCTTCACTCTTTATTGGCATCTTCACTTAGCCATTATTGGATAACTCTCTAAGTTCAATCTTCCTCTTAGGATGTTGTGGAGGTGAAGCTTACTGTAAGGATTACCATCTATTGATTGGCTTATTTTGTGGACAAACCACATATTGGGGCTTGATGTAAGGGTAGCTTAGGTATTTGATGGTTGGTGTTGTACACAACCAAGGCCCTCTCAAGATCTCAAGAGAAGAACCACCAAAGGTAAATTCTAGTGCTTACTTGCTTTGAAGAGATCTAGTTGCACACACACACAACTCATGCATAAATCTTATTCTTGTATGTTGTGTGTTTTATATGTGTGCATGCATGTTCTTGAACATCTCTTATTGCATGTTTTATTTGATTGCATCTTGTTCATTGAAATGCCATGACATGTTTAGAAATTAGGATGCAAAGCCATGAATTCTATTCATGCATGTTTAAGTGATTACATCTTGTTCATTGAAATGCCATGACATGTTTAGGCATTAGGATGCATTCACTTCCCACACTTGCACTTCATGATTAGTCTTAAGTGTGGTGTAATTCGTTTCCGTTTGTGTGATCGGAAACCTCCGCGCTTGCACGATGGTGTGCATGTCTTAGCACGATGGTTGACCACTTGAGAAGGTCTCATCCTTCTCTTGGATAAGTGGTAGTTTTGGTTTGGTTGTTTGGAGTAAAATGTCTAGTTTCAAGAGATTGGATTTTAATGATTTAAATGATTTTCACAACTGACCTATGTATGGTCTTATGGCCATAACTTTTTACACAAAGCTTCAAAATGAGTTTTGAAAATTTCTATACAAAATAGACATCGATACCTTTCCAACGGTATATTATTCGTAATATTTCATGACCGTTTGGATTGGTTTTAAAATCTCCAAAGTTACAACCAAAACAGGGCAACTCTATTGTTGTCCGTTTCTGACCTTTGGTCACTCAATTAACCATAACTTTTTCTACAGATATCAAAATGTCAAAGTAGACATCCATACCTTTCCAATGATATATTATACAAAAGGTTTTGATGTCATTTGGTCATGTTTCGAAGCACTCGAATCTTGAGTCGCCGCACTGACGCGAGTACCGCGAAAATGCCCATAATTTTTCCATTTCTTCCAAAACGACATAGTTTCACTTGGGCATTATAAATACATATCTTTCTCATCATTTTGAGGGCTGAGCCACAAAATCAAACCCTAGGGAGAGAGGCTCTATATTCTTGAGAGAGAAAGAGAGACTTGAGAGAAAAAGCTTAAAGATTACATCTTTATCTCTCTAAACCCATTCCCACATGCACAAATCATCATCTAGGCATCATCTAGCATGTGCTAATGCATGGGTCTTCTTCAACACACATGGTATGATTTGTTGAACACTTTTATCTTACATAATTAGTGTTTCTACTTATCAATTTTATCTTATTTATTACTTGTATGTGTTTAGATTAATTTCTACATACATGATTGAGATTATGTGTTAAGTGGGTTATTTATGTTAGCTAGGTTTTCATGCCTATTTTATATCTAGCTAATTAATCTCATTATATGATTGAGATTATTTTTGATAGCTTAATTGATTAGGTCATTATTGCCTAAAAGCTATGCCATAAACATTCTTGTGTGATTTATTTATAACTAGGTTGATAGATTGTTTTTTAATCAACTAGTTAATCTTTTGAATGTTTGTGGGTTTTTTGTGATAGCTTTGTATCTAGGATTGGTTATCATTTACTTAGCTAAAGTTGTATGCCATGACATATAGCTATTTTCATATCTATGATTGATTTTATTGTTATCATATAATCCTAGGTAAGCATCTAGAGTACCCTAGCTCTATATTGCATTTTTGGATATCATTGCATATTCACTTAGGGTGTTGATCTCTTCGGAGAAGTAAGTCTTGTGTGATAGACCGGGATTAGGTCGTACACCTGGATTAGGTGGTCACTTGAGCAAATTGGACTAGGTCCACTTTTACAGGCCTGCGGGTAGTGGTAGCGGGATATTGGCCGGGATTAGGGCGTCGAACCTGGATTAGGTTGTATACGCTATCACAATTAGTGAATTCGAGGTTCGAGTGTGGCGCACTTACCAGCCCGTGGTTTTTCCCTGTTGAGGGTTTCCACGTAAAAATCAAGTGTCGTTTACATTTCCGCACCATATTACACTTGATTATTGTTTTGTGAATTGGGGTTATATTTGTAATATTGACTAATCCGAAAATTTGGTAATAACAGATTAACAACCCTTTCACACAACCTTTAGGTCGTATTTAAAAGACACGTACGCATAAACGGGAATTTATTATTCCTTTCACTTACCTGATGCCATTTCCCTTAACAAACATCGTTTTGTCTGAATAGGGGGTTTCCTTGTCATCAACATATCCAAGACCCCTCTTGTCATTTGGCTTCTTTACATGTCCTAACATTTGGTCAAGCTTTTCAGTGTTGGAGGTCATTTAGGCAAGTAACTCATTAGCTTTTTCAAGCTCCTTCTTCATCGTGTTTTCACTTTCCTTGACTCATTTCACTTCATCATTCAAGTGAGTCACCTTGGTTGTAAGCTTGAGATTCCCCTCCAATTTTTGAATCTCTATTTTCTTCTTCAACCTAGAGTCTTCAAAGTAGTTGATGATGTTTTCAAGATCCATATCTTCAACAATTCCTTCGTTGGAGCAAGATGAAGAACTCTCATCACTAGAGTCATTTTCTACACGTTGCCTCTCACCAATTAAGTCAACTTCCTCATCAAGACCTTTGCCTTCATCATTTGTTGTTATACCAACAACTTCCCTATGAGTAGCTACATCAATCACTCTTCTAGCTACTTTTTCATCTATTCCTTCTTCAAGGTCATAATTCAAGGCATTTTTACCTTCTTCTTTAACTTCTACATAGGAGGCTCTAAAGACCGTGAAATTAAGTGCAAGATCTTCATCACCCGAAGAATCTTCTTCACTCTCACTATCACTCCATGAGGCGCCCATCGCCTTTCCTTTTCTCTTGTTCAAGTTACCACAATCCGTGGAGATGTGCCCAAATCCTCCACATTCAAATAATTGAATGCCTTTTCTTGAAGTCTTCTCTTGATTTGACTCACCTTTCTTGAACATGGTCTTCTTCTTAAAGTCATTCCCCTTAGACCTATAGCCACTCTTTTGTAGCTTCATAAATTTCTTGATTTTTTTCACAATTAGGGCCATCTTTTCTTTGAGTTATCATCCTCCTTATCATCCTTAGAGGTCTTCAAAGCAATCCTTTTTTGCTTCTTAGGAGGTGAAGATGTATGAACCTTTCTAGACTCATAGGCAAGAAGCATTCCAATTACTTCACTTGGCTTCATCTTCTTATAGTCGTTATTCTCTTCAATTGCTGTCACTTTGGATTCAAACCGATCGGGAAGTGACCTTATAATTTTTTGCATGATCCTCCTATCCGAGTATGGGTCACCTAGTTGATGGCTTTGATTCACGATGTCCATCAACTTTGAAAGTATACAAACGTAGTTAAATTGCTTAAGGCATACCTAGAGAGAGGGATGGGGGGGGGGGGGGGGGGGGGGGGGTGAACAGGTTTTTACACATTTTTTCAATCCCTTGAACAAACTTTCGTTTGTCCCTCAAGGTAGCCTTACACACAACAAAATAAACCAAGAAAGACATACATAGACAATATGAGAATATAATCATGTGAACAAGGTCTATATATATCACCTAGTTGTGTGAGGTATAAGAACAAATAAACACAACAACAAGGAATACTTGTATTTCAATAGATGTTCAATGAGTTACAAGAGTGATCAAATATCACTATACAAAAATTACAATATACAAAATAATCATATATACAAAAATGATCAAAAAAATGAATCCACAAATCACACTTTACAAATACTTGCTTCACTATACATCACAAGTGAATAATATGAAACAAGATAATAACATACACAAATAAAATACAAAAGATAGAGATATGAAGAATTAACACAAGAGATTTTTTAACGTGGTAAAACCTCCAAGGAGGAAACATCCACGAGTTGAAATACAACCATTAGGCTACTATATATATTGGATAATAAAAATAGAGAATCCACAAAGTGACCAATCTTTAGCTCACCCAACCTAGTGGAGTCTAAGTCTACCCAACCCTATTGGAAAGTATAAAATCCATCAATGATGCGGAACCACCATATATTGGATAACACACAAAACCAACATCGATGGAAGATTAGAAATTCCTCAAGAGTGCATACACCTCCCGTGTACCCCGCTCTTTTGGAGTCTATGTCTAACCATACGCCTAGGCCTACCAATATAATAGCCAACTCCCTATCCAAGGTACTCATGCCTCTAGGGAGCCTCCCATGCATGACTATCCGAGTCCTCCCGACTCTAGCCATGACTCCTTGCTTGCCTATCCGAGTCATCTCGACTCTAGACAAGTCTTCTTGCTTGGCTATCCGAGTCATCCCGACTCTAACCAAGACTTCATGCCTTTTACAAGGACTTCCTAGTGTGATCATGTGAATGCAAATGATGCAAACAACCAATTCAACATAGAACATGTGATCAATACATTCCATGGTACAAATAGACCTAAACATGTGATATCACAAGTAATAAAAGTCTAGATGCAAAATACAAGAATAAAACCTAAAGCATGTGTAAACAACAAACACATAAGCTCAAAGTCTCATTCACACATACAACACTTGAACAAAATATATTCATGAAGTATAAGTTCAAGATGCTATAAACATACAATAAAATACTAGATACATGAGATCAAATCAATCAATATTCTAGCCAAAAATATAGAGCAAGGATTTAAGATGTAAATCAATTAAATCCTAGATAGCTCTAAAACACATACAAATACAGTAATCCTAGATTTCATCAATCAAAGGATCAAAACAAATCTCAAAGTCATTTATCACAAAATTGATTCAATCAAGTCACAAACAACCTATGATATCAACCTAATCACAATACAACTCACAATCATGTGAAAAACCTAGAATCATGGAAACTAGTTCACAAATGTCTCTAAATAGACTTTTGATTAGGATTGATTGTGAAGCTATCTTTCTCAATAGCATTCACCAAATATACAAATATATATAGAAGAAGAAACCCCAAGCAAATTGAAGGTTATAAAAGAAGAAATCTCAAAGATAAGACCAATACCTTGGATTCACGAGCTGGTTCGGTTTTCTGTGTAGAACCACAAGAAAAATCGATCAAACAGTTGCTAAACCACTTGGAAAAGGTAGAGGACTTGATTACGAACAATCTCCAACTTGAATCACTCAATTCCAACTCCGTATGAAGAGGTTATGGTGTTTGGAAGGTGAGAAAATTGGAGAGAAAAATTTTGACGGGATTTTGCAATTTTTCTTCTTCAAAATGAAATGAAAGGAATGGAGGGAATTTAAAAGGAGGAGAGAGAGAGAGATTTTTCAGGCCAATCAGAGGTGGCCACATCACCCACCCCTTGGGGAACGCGTGGGCCACACGGGACCAGAGGGGTCCTCTGGCCGTAGGTCCCACGGCTCCCACACGGCTTGGGCCATGTGGCCTTTGGCCACGCTCTCCTCTCGCGTGCTCCCTCACGTTCTTCAGCTGTATCTTGGGCATCCAAACTCTGATTTCGAATCTGTTTTCGGATTACAAACCGTGACTCCCTCACGCACAATAAAAACTACACAACTTTGAAAAATGGTTGAGAAATCATCTCGGAAAATGACGATAAAGTCAACTCAACGAATGAGAATGAAAAGTAGCGTAGCTACATCGTTTGGATTCGAAACTAAATGAATGAGTAACCGAAACGATCGGAACTCAATAAGGAATCATAATAGAGCATATTCAAGTTCAAATACAAAAATACGGAAACATACAAACACAAAGACACACACATATGCTATTTCCTAGACATAGTCCTAGAACATGCAATAAGCAAAGTTTGTCAAGATAGTATAAATGCATAAGCATATATTATCAAGTGTGTGAAAGTGATATATAAATGATGTTTAACCATGAAGGAACACACAAGGATGCCATGTATATGTGTGTGCCTAACCTTGTAAGAGATATGAGGTCTTATATTACCTTTGATGATCAATGAAGCACATATCTCTTTGAAGCCGGCATCTTGCATGAATTGTGGCCAAGACTTTCTTCTTCTTCTTAAATCTTCAACATATGGACCACTAAACATTACAAAAGAAACACGTTTTGATATGGAATACATACCAACACAAACCATAAACCTAACAAACTTCACTTGGAAGTCATTAAAGCACTTATGCTCCTCCATCTTGATCGTCTCAAATTGTGCTTGAAGCACTTGGAGCTTAGAATCATTCACCACTTTGATTCCCTTATGTGCCATCTCTAAGATCTCCTAAGCTTCATGTGCATTCATAGTTGTAAATACAATCATGGTTGTCCCTCTAGATAGCTTGTATCAAACCTCAACAAACACAAACAAGCATACATATAATATGGATAAGCATATTCAATTTGAAGGATCAAACATAGTCTATGATTTGCATGAAGAGAATATACAACAATACATAAATCAACAAGTACTTGTGTTCATTATTAATGTATCAAATGTTCAAGTACATATCATGAAACAAAGTCAAACAAAGATCTTGTAATACAAGGTTGTAATCAATAACAATTCATACAAGATCAATTTGATACAATTAAACAAATATCAAAGAGATAAGGAAAGAGAAACTTGACACACAATATTTTTAACGTGGTAAACCTTCGAAGAGGAAACATCCACGAGTTGAATCCATAACCACCGGCAAAATATTTTTCACTAGTTAAATAAGAGTACACCTCAAAAGTGATCAACTCACATTTATCACTATCTATTGGATATCTCTCCTTCCCACTAGAGAGAAACTTACCTACTTCCTATCTGAGACAAATCGCATGCCTTTAGAAAGCATACATGCTTGGTCTTACTAGAGACCACACGCCTCTTGCCAAGACTTCCATTGCTTGCACTACAAAATAAAAAGTCTATCAGTGACGAACTATTTCTGACGGTGCTAATTGCTATCGGAAAAGGTACCATTTCTGATGGCCATTTCAGTGCCATCGGAAATAGTCTTTGTTTCGTCAGAAGTTAGGAAAAAATAATACATTATTTCTAACGGCCTAAATGCCGTTAGAAATAGTCATTGTTCCATTGGAAATGAAGAAAAAGTAATACATTTTTTCCGACGGCCTAAATGCCGTCGAAAATAGTTTTTATTCCGTAGGAAATGAGGAAAAAGCAATACATTATTTCCGACGGTTAAAATACCGTCGGAAAAAGTCTTTGTTCCGTTGGAAATGAGGAAAAAGTAATACATTATTTCCGACGGCCTAAATGCCGTCGGAAATGGTTGAATAAACTGTCAATATTACCCACTTTTGACGACACAAAAAGTGTCATCAAAAATACTAAAATTTAATTCAAATTAATTTTAAGGGCTATTATGCTGTCAGAAATGTAGTACTATTTTCTACATGATTTGTTATAGAATTGTCATGGAAAAAATAATTAATTAATAGATTATAATGGAACGTATGTAATTTATAACACTACGCAAAAATGTGACTTGTAGGTCGATATTTCCACTTTAAATGTATCACTATATGTGTAATTTTTTTTATTTATCACTATTTTTTTAACAAAATCACTATGTCAAATTTTTCGCCAAATATTTTGATTAAATTTTTAATTTTTCAAATAATATGTCATAGATAATGTAAAAAAAAAATTAAAATTAAAATTAAAAAATTAAAAAAAATTAAAAAAACTAACTTAAAATTTGTGATGATCACTGTAAGAAAATTAGGTAATAAGGACCAGACTTTAGGGACAAAATAATGGTACTAATAGGAAGTCTACCTTATGGATACATCTTACTAAATTAACTAAATATAAAATATAGCAAAATGATTAGTAATCACAATAACTTTTAGTTATTTTTAATTATGTTTAGTGACATTACTATATTAGATTTTTAAGAAAAAAACTGTTATTGGTGAAATCTGGAGGAATTAAATAAAGGCTAATTTCAACTTCTCCTCAAGAAATTTCACCTTAGCCAAAAGATCAATGTAGGATGGATTATCACTTAAACACTCTTGATGACTTTGATCAATCTCCTTATCCAACGGATCTTGATTAACATCCTCTAGAGTAGAGTGAGAGGCCATGAATGCAACAAAGTTGCTTACTAGCTCTTCTTCACTAGAAGACTCATCACTTGAGCTCTCCTCATCACTAGAGGCATCATCTTCACTCCATGTAGCCGCCATAGCCTTTCCCTTCTTGTCCCTCTTAGAATCACCACTAGGACAATCCGAAGCATAATGTCCAAGCTTCTTGCACTTGAAGCATTGAACCTTCATATTGCTCTTAGCATGGCCACTCCTCTCATGAGGTGGAGTAAAGGACTTCTTGACTTCCTTGTCCCTTGAGTACTTGCCAATTGACTTGGCACCTTTCCTCATGAACTTCCTAAACTTCCTAACCAATAACGCCATCTCCTCGTCATCATCACTACTACTAGCTTCCTTGACAACCTTGAGAGCTAAACCCTTGTTCTTAGCCTTTGGTTTCATGCACGCCTCAAAAGTTTGAAGAGATCCTAGCAACTCATCTATGCTCATGACGTCAACGTCCTTGCTCTCTTCAATGGCGGTAACCTTGGCTTTGAACCTCTTTGGAAGTGATCTAAGAATCTTCCAATTTAGCCTCTCACCGGAGATAGGAGTACCAAGTGCTTGGCATTGGTTGGCGATATCTAGAAGCTTATCTTAGAAGTCAACAAACTTGTCTTCCTCACCCATTTACAAAACCTCAAATTGGGAAGTGAGCAATTGAAGACGAGACTTCTTCACCGCTTTAGTCCCCTCATTGGTGACTTGGAGAGCCTCCCATGCCTCCTTAGCGGTTTCTAGGTTTTGAATGTAGGAAAATTGCCTACTATCAACACCTCCGAAAATAGCATTCACCGCCCAATGATGCCATTTTGCTAACTCAAACTCAAACTCATTAGTAGACCACTCACTCCTAGGCTTGGAAACGGTCACTCCATCCTTAATCTTGTTAGGAGCAAGGTAACCTTCTTCAACGGTCATCCAAGCTCTCTCATCAATAGATCGGATGTAAGCCTTCATCCTCAATTTCCAAAACCTGTAGTTGTGACCCTTGAGAAGAGGAGGCCTAGAATTCTAAGCCCCTTCGGTCATCACATCATCTTGGAAAACCATTCTAGCAAATACCTAAGCAATCCACTCATAAGTGTAAACCGGATCTCGTCGAGTGCCGTCCGACGACCCGCTCTGATACCAATTGAATGTACACAAACAAAGTTAAATTGCTTAAAGCATACCTAGAGAGGGGGGGGGGGGTGAATAGGTTTTTACACCTTGTTTCAAACCCTTGAACAAACATTCGTTTGTCCCTCAAGGTAGCCTTACACACAACACAATAAGCCAAGGAAGACATACATAGACAATACGATGTTATAATCATAAGAGAAATGTCTAAGTATATCAACAAGTCATGTGAGGTAAAATAGCAAATAAACATAATAACAAAATAAGCTTGTATTTCATAAGATGTTCAATGTGTTACAAGAGTGATCAAAATGTCACTATACAAAATTACAATATATAAAAGAATCAAAGATACAAATAGATCTATAGAATGAATATACTAATCACATTATACAAAGACTTGCTTCACAATATATCACATGTGGATATTATGAATCAAGACAATAAAATATACAATTAAAATATAAGAGAAAGAGATAGAAAGAATTAACACAAGGGATTTTTTAACGTGGTAAAACCTCCAAGGAGGAAACATCCACGGGTTGAACTACAACCATTGGGTACTATATTATTGGAAAGTAAACATAGAACATTCACAAAGTGACCAATCTTTAGCTCACCCAACCTAGTGAAGTCTAAGCCTACCCAACCCTATTGGAAAGTATGAAATCCCTCAATGATGCGGAACCACCATATATTGGACAACACACTCAACCAACATCGATGGTAGATTAGAAATTCCTCAAGAGTGTATACACCTCCCGTGTACCCCGCTCTATCGGACTCTATGTCTAACCATACGCCTAGGCCTACCAATACAATAGCCAACTCCCTATCCAAGGCACTCTTGCCTCTAAGAAGCCTCCCATGCATGACTATCCGAGTCCTCCCGACTCTAGCCATGACTCCTTGCTTACCTATCCAAGTCATCCCGACTCTAGGTAAGACTTCTTGCTTGGCTATCCGAGTCATCCCGACTCTAACCAAGACTTCATGCCTTTTACAAGGACTTCCTAGTGTGATCATGTGAATGCAAATGATGCAAACATTCAATACAACATAGAACATGTGATCAATACATTCTATGGCACAAATAGGCCTAAACATGTGATATCACAATTAATCAAGTCTAGATGCAAAAATACATGAATAGAAACCTAAGCATGTGAAACACCTAACACATATACTCAAAGTCTCATTCACACACATAACACTTGAATCACAAAATGTTCATTAAGTACAAATTCAAGATGCTATCAATATACAATTAAAAGCTAGATATATGAGATTAAAAATCAATCAATATACTAGACAAAAATATAGAGCAAGGTTTTGAGATTTACATCAATCAAAACCTATATTCTCTAAATCACATACAAATACACAAATCCTAGATTTTAATAATCAAAGGACCAAATCAAATCTCAAAGTCATTTTAACACAAAATTAATTCAATTAAGTATCAAACAACCTAAGATGCCATTCTAATCACAATACAACTCACAAACAAATGTAAAACCTAGAATCATAAAATCTAGTCAACATAAGTCCACAAATTGAGTTTCAATTAGAATGATAATCAAGCTACCTTTTCAAATAGCTATTACAAAACAATAACATAGATATAGAAGAAGAAACCCCAAGCAAATGGAAGGTGAAATAACAAGAAATCCCAAAGTTGAGACTCAAACCTTGGATTCTGCAGCTGGTGCGAAATTCAGTGTCCAACCACTTGAAATCACGATCAAACAGCCACCAAACCACTTGGAGATATTAGAGGACTCAAATACGAACACTCTCCAACTTGAATCACTCAAATCCGACTCCGGATGAGGAAGATATGGTGTTTTGAAGTTTGGAAAAATTGGAGAGAATGTATATCAGGAAATCAGAATTTTTCTTCTTGAATTTTCAAAATGGAGAGAGAGAGGGAGGATTCCGGCCAACCAGGTGGTGCCACGTCACCCCCTGGCCGTGGGGGGCGCATGGCCCACACGGGAGCAGAGGCTGCTCCAGGCCGTGGGGCCCACGGCCTCAACCACGGCCAGCCCTTATGGCCCACGGCCTGGGCTGTCCTCTCGCGCGCTCCCTCGGTTCGTCGGCCCGTATCTCGGGCGTCCAAACTCCGAATTTGAATCCGTTTTTGGATTACGAACCGTGACTCTCTCATGCACAATGAAGACTATACAACTTTGAAAAACGGTTGAGAAATCATCTCGGAAATCATCGATGAAGTCAACTCAACGAAAGAGAACGTAAAGTGGCATAGTCAACATGTTTGGACTCGAAACCTTATGAATGAGTAACCGAAATGACCGGAACTCAATAAGGCATTGAATAAAAACATGTTCAAGTCCTAAACACAAAATACGGAAACATACAAACACAAATACACACACATATGCTAGTTTTCGGACATAGTCCTAGAAAATGCAAAACACAAAGTTTATTAACTAAATGAGAATGCATGAGCATATTTTGCCAAGTGTGTGAAAGTGAAATGTAAATGAAATAAAATCATGAAGGGACACACAAGAATGATATGTGTGAGTGTGTGCCTAGCCTTGTAAGAGATAAGAGGTCTTAGAATACCTTTGTAGACCGATAATGCCCGAAACTCTTAAAAGCCGGCAACTTGAACGAATAATGGTTGAGACGTCCTTCGTCTTCGAAATTCTTCAATTACTAACCACTAAACATTACAAGTTAAACACATTTTGATATGGAATTAATGCCAACACTAATTATCAACCTAACAATTTGTGACAGCTTGTCGGTGAATGGTTATTTGTGACGGCCTTCGACGGCTTTTTCCCGTCTGAAAAACGTATTTCCGACGGCATTTTGTCGTCGGAAAAGACCATTTTCTTTGTAGTGTTGGGCTTCCTAAAGACCACACACCTCTTACCAAGACTTCCTTGCTTGGGCTTCCTAGAGACCACACACCTCTTGCCAAGACTTTCACCTTTTACAAGGCAAGTGATTTAAGTGATCCAAATGATGCAAACACAACCAACATAGAATATATGATCAATATGAGCTATGGAAACTAAAATTAGACAATGAGCACACAATGTATGATTTTCTAGTTAACAATCCAAATTATGCTATCACAAGATGATGCATGAACATATGAAATGTATGTATTATGTACACTTCATGTAGAACCAAACTTAGTCAACAAAGATCACAACAAAATTAGTCTAGGTCATAAACACATGAAAAACCGAAATCTAGATATACCAATAAACCATACATACTGTTAACCGCCAAAAATGGCGAGGACCAAAAAGGAATTTTCCACAAGCTTTGAGAAGAAAGTCGGGATAGAAAGCAGCAACGGGACAGATAGTCGGGCACCCTGTCTGCCCACAGACGGGCTAGAGTAAGAGCTTCTACCCACCCCGGCTAGGTCCAAAACCTCCGGGACCAAGAAAGCATTGGAGAAGTCGTGAGGAGAAGGCCCTAGAGACACAACCATCACGAGATCCTAGCGCCCATCTACCCCGAGTACCCTGATACCCGGGTATCCTGATAGCCCGATACCTGGCACCCAGATATCCGTAAACATCATTTTAGAAGGAGCAAGGGGGAGGTGGGGTACCTGGAGTACCCCGACTCACAAAACTCGTAACATATACATAGCAAATTAACACCAGGATCCCAGTATACCGACCCGCCTGAAATAGGAGGTGGGTACCCTGAACAGCAGACCATATAGGAAGGCAAGCATTAAACGCTACCGTTCAAGATAGAAACTCAAGTTATAACACGGCATTCGTTCCCGCCATACAGAATCTTATTTTAAATAGGAGTCAACTCATTTAAAACCAATGAAAGAGGAATCACTTGATTTCTGGGGATCAATTCCCCGATGAACTCATTAATCTCCAAGAAAAACCCATACGTTACTAAAACCCTAGACCGAAGTTCTAGGAGTACTTAGCAAGAAACGGGCCTAAATATTCATTGTATGTCCACAAAGAAAGGGGGATCGAAACCCTACTACATTTTTTCCACTTATCGACAGGCACGAAAAGCTCCACCGCCATTGCCCATCAAGTCACCTCTCGTTCCTTTTGATATTGTAATCATAGTCGTACTAGTATTAATTTGTAAATCCTATTCTAAGTCATAATATAAAACAAATTGTATGTCCATGCTTTTTATGTACTGGAATTTTACTTATCTCGCTACTACCACACACTTCATTCTTAGTCATTTTGTAGGATCCAGTGGGGTATCGAGCTACTAGGTATCCCGCTAGCCCTAATCTATCCCGATCCGGGCCCCTCATAAATCGTTAATTGAAAATTCGACCCCGGTGATAAATTTAGGTTAACACATACTTTAATCCTAGATTTGATTCATGCAACTAAAGCTTGAGATAAACACATATTCAATAAGCACATATTCAAGCCTTTAGTACAGAAACGAAAATGCTAGAGAAGTGAGATTAGATCTTCAAACTTCTTCTAGAAATCAATTCAAGCATATATTCAAATATCAATAAGTGAATCCAATTAATGCTCTAAAACATACACAAACATGTGCTATTTTTGAATATGATCAATCAAAGAAACATAGCACAACTAGGAATCATTTATCATTAGAATATCAATAATCAATGAACAAATATTCCTAGATACAAAGCTAATCACAATACAACTCTCAAACATGTGAAAACATAGGTTTAGAAAAACCTAACTCACATTCAAGATTCTAATTAAGATCAAATTAGCTTTTAATTGAAGCCTACATACCTAATAACATATGCATATAAAGGAAGAAAGCCCAAGGTAATTGAAGAACATTTAAGCTCAAGATCACAAAGGATTTGATGATTACCTTATAACAAGGAGTGCAGTCCGAATTTGGTGTGAAACCAAATGAAAGCTTGATCAAATGACCTCAAGGTTGCTTAGGGTTTGTAGAGGACTCTAATACGAAGATTCTCCAACTTGAATCACTCAAATCAGATGAAAGATGAGAAAGATATGGTGTTTAGAAGTTGGGAAAATCTAAGAGAAAATTCTGCACATTTTTCTCTTGAAAATGGTTGAAGTGTGAAAGTGAGAGAGAAGGAATATTTAAAAAAGAAAGGGAGAGAAAACAAAAGAGAGTGGGACCCACTTGGAAGAGGCTTCTTTGCCTTTCCCGTGGAGGCGCATGGCCACCACGGGAAGACCTCCCATGTTGGTTTTCTTTCTTTCATTCTTCTCCTTGCGCTCCCCTCGCATTCTTCAACCGTCCTTTAGCCTCTGAACTCGGAATTCAAATCCATTTTTGGATTACGAACCGTAACTCACTAACACACAAGGAAAACTACAAAACTTTGATAAATGGATGTGAACTCAACTAGATACACGAAGACGAAGACAACGCATTGTAAGAGAACGTAAAGTTTCGTAACTTCCTAGTTTGAACTCGAAATCTAATGAGTGAGTATCTGAAACGACCGAAACTCAACAAGGAATCATTTGAGAACATATTCAAGTCCAAATCACTAACACACAAACAGATAAACACATGGCCACACAAGTATGCAATTTAATAGAGATAGTCCTAGTACATACAATTCTACAATGTTTGTCAATATGAGATCAATGCATGAACATACATAAAAAAATCTGAATGTGTCATACCAATTTAGCACTACTATGTAGGGACACATATGAATGAATTGTATGTGTGTGTGTATGTGCCTAAGCCTTGTAAGAGGAAAAGAGATCTTAATACCTTTATAGTTAATGACACTTTCCTCACATGAAGGCTCCACTTTACTTGAGACGATGTCCATCATCTTTGAAGTTTGATAAATCGTACAAATAGGACAACATACCAATAAAAAGGAAATACTGTTTTGATGTAGAATAATGCCAACTAGACTCAAAATCCTAACAATAGTGATTTGGATAAGTTTATATTGGTTCTCATCCATTGCACAAAACAAGGCATGTATTGCCTTGTTATTCCACTTTGAAGCTTCAAACTCTTGGACACTCCATTGAGCCTTGGGCTTGGGCACAATGCTTCAATCTTCGAAGGTCATGGTGAGTGGTGTATATCCATCTTAAATCATCATCCAAACCCTATCATCAATCGTTGATAGATAGGACTCCATCTTTCCCTTCCACAAGGAGTAATTTTCACCAATGAGCAATGGTGGTCTTATACTTGACGCTCCCTCTTGACTCATCCCAAAATCACTCATAGTGTTTGGGTCAATGTATGCAAATGAATGCAACAAAATGAAAAGCACAAATGTAAGACACACATAATAAAAAAGCAAGGATCAGCTAAGTATGTCTAGGAACCCGCTCTAATATCAATTGAAATTCTACTTAATATGACTAATACAACCTAGAGGGGGGTGAATAGGTTTCAATAAAAAATAATTACCAATTTTTGATTAATCGATATTATTAAATCACCCAAACAAAACAAGCAAGCAATTGACAATTTAAAGGTGCGGAAAACAATAAAAACACATTGAATTGATTTACGTGAGAAACCCTTCAACCGGGCAAAACTCACGGGCTAGCCACCTAACCACTCTGGTCCTTAAATCCACTATATGTAATGATGTTTACAACCTAGGTTGACCTCTAGTGACACCATTCTCGGAACATAACACGCCACTACTACCCGCAAGCCTTTTATAGCGATTCTAGACTAATTGCTTATGCACTAATACTCTTAGTCACAAGACTTGACTCAATGAAGAGATAAAACAACCTAAATGAATATATGAAAATATTCTAAATGCAATTACTACTAAGCAAACACTAAATGCTTAATTAGATGTTAAGATGCAAATCTAACGACCTACTTATCAAGTAACACTCACAGAAACATTCATGAACTAGACTAGATGAACAAAGCCTACCTAATCATCAACTAAGCATACATGAATATTTATGGATTAGCAATTTAGGCATAAATGTCCTAATGATGCAAACTATCACAAACAAAACCCAATAATACAATAAAACTGATGAATAGATGCAATAAATAGAGTCCTAACATTTAATCATCTAATAAATGTAATAAAAAGACAATCTTGGAAAGTTTGAACAATTAACAAAGATGGAGTATTTGCTCAACCTACCAAGTTAATCAATGATGAAGACCCATGCCTTAAAGATGCTCAATAATGCATGAAGCGGAAGGGTTTTTTTTTTGGGTTAGATAGATCAAAGAGCTATCTTTAAACTTCTCTCATAAGAAAACTTGTTTCTCACTCTTGGATATAATATTTTTCAAGTTATAATTTGGCCAAGAGGAAGAGAGGAACAATTTATAAGAAGCCCTAGTCAAAACTCACCGTTTTGGAAAAATGGGCACGACCGTTGTGCTTACTGCTATGTGACACATGACACATATAGGTACACACAGTGGTGGACCTAATACATTTAAAAACAATCAGGCGTACAACAGATGTGCTTACCACTGTGTGACACACATCGGTATACACAACAATGCCACAGCGGTGGCACATCGCACCAGACAGTAGTAGACCTGATTAACATGTATGAAGAGAGAAATAAAACATAAATGCACACATTCAAAGAAAACACAAATGCAAGAGATATGGAAATGCATGAATTGTGTATATGCAACTAGTTCTCTTCAAATGAGTCAAGGACAAGTGATCTACTTTGAAGAGCTCTTGAGCTTGAGGTTTTGGGGAAGCCAATGAAGCTTGATCACGAACAATGAGAAGCCTAATCTGCCCTTACAAATAAACCCCAATGGTTTGTCAACGAAATAAGCCAATCAAAATATGAGGAACTTACAAATATGATATTACAATTTTTGATATTTTTCAGCTAACCTACCTAAGGCGTTTTTACCGGGTTTTTTTTTTCGTATATCCTACCAGACGTGTTTTCAAATTTCGAAATGAAAACCAAAAACTTTGGGCATTGTCTTTTCTAGCACCTAGAAAGGCATTGGTTTTAGAGCTAAGTTAATTGCTAAAGGTCTTTGTTAACCAAAAATTCGCCTAGTGAGGAATTTCAATTAACACCCTTAAACTGCTACCTGGTAGGCTGTAGAGGGCTAGGTACCTTTAGGTACCATGGTTTTGCATGAGTAAAAAAGTCTGGAGCAAGGTGCAGTAGGTAGGAGAAAAAATCACCCCACCCATTGGGGCTTCGAGCATATGGAGAATATATGGGGCTTGGGGTTCCCATGTTGGTGTGAGAGCTTTGATCCTTTTTTATTATGGCATGTCATGTGAATAGGTGGATAAGAGAGCTCGAACCAGCGGGGTCGGAATCTAACTCACATACTTGCATAATAAAAGAGATAGAAGGGAGAATGACAATTCTTTTGGTAGAAGGTGGATTGGCCTAAGGGGAAAAAGCTTCACGCATGATCATATGCTGAAAAACCCCTAGGCATTATCTAGTGGAGAGAGATCCTTTATATATTTATCAATAAGGCATGCTCCGAGGAGCTTACACAAGTAGGAGAATAATACATCATAAGTGCTCTAAAGAGCTTACAATAATAGGTGGGCATAGGCCCTTTTCTCTAATCAGTAAAAAAGAAGAAGAAAAGGAATCCTTATTAGGGAAGAAGCCGTGGGTCTTTTTGGGAGAAGAATATCCAGTCCCCTTTTCTGTTGAATGTCATGTCATATATATAGGTCTTTATTTCTTGCTGTTCACTCCCCTAAATTTGGTTTAATGACCTAGCAATTTACGGGGCATTCCACGGCGATAGGTGAGAAGATCGTGGGATTGATTCCCTAGAATCAAGTGATTCCTTTTAGAACTGAAAGAGTTGACTCCACTTTTGAATGGGACTCTTGAATGGCGGGAACAAGGCAATTTCCTTGTTTACTTAAATGTTGTCGTATTCAGTCTATTATTGTAGCTTGATTTTTTCTTCCTTGGTAGTCTATTATTCAGGCAATCTCCCTTGTTAACGTCTTCTATGTTAGGTGGTCGGGAGGTGCTTGGAGGACCGGTCTTAGTATGGGGTACCAAGTACGGGGTATGGGGTACGGGGTACGGGGTACGGGGTACGGGGTACGGGGTATGGGGTACGGGGTGCCGAGGTACCGGGATACCGGTGTGGTGCGACATCGGGATACTGTGTATCATGGATCATGCGGTAGCGGGGTACTAGGATAATGTGGTAGCGGATCCTTAGGACCCTGGGATCATTCTTTCAACAATCAAATGACCTTGGTATGGATAGAAAATTCTTCTTTGGACCCTTGCCAAAAAAGGTGGTTAACAGTCTTAAATAGAGAGTTAGTAGTGGTACTCAAATTAGGTTTTGGCTTGATGTTTGGGTGATAGGGATTGGTGTGCTTAAGGACCATGCTATTGTTAGACTTTACTATTGATGATTTGGGTCAAACCATTGATTCATATATGACAAATGGTGATTTTCATGTTCATTAGTTAGCCTCTGTGCTCCCCTGGAATATTGTTGTAAGGATTCCCTTCAATTGATTTGCTTATTTCATGGACAAATCACATGTTGGGGTTTGAATTGTAAGGGCAGTGTAGGTGATTGAGGATCATGCTCAATACCCTTTCAAGACCTCAGCTTGATAAGCACCAAAGGTAAACTTCTATGTGCTTAATTTGCTTTGAAGAGATTACTTGCACACACACATACTCACACTCACATCTCATGCATAGTTCGTATTCATATGTTGTGTGTTTTTATCTGTGAACTTTACTGCTTTAAAAATCTCTTCATGCATTGTTTGATGATTGCATCTTGCTTATTGTGCCTTAACATGTTTAGATTTTAGGTTGCAAGTTAGAAAGCAAATCGGCGCCCTATTCGGGAAACAAAATATGCCAAAAACCTAGTGAAGAAGTTTGGTCTTAAAAATGACAAACATTGTGATACACCCATGAGTACCACTTTGAAGCTAAGCAAGGATGCTAGTGGAAAAAGTGTGGAACAAACGTTGTATCGGGGCATGATTGATAGCTTGCTTTATTTGACCGCAAGTAGGCCCGATATCTCTTTTAGTGTGGGTGTGTGTGCTAGGTACCAATCGGATCCTAAGGAGTCCCATCTCTCTTTGGTTAAGAGAATCATTCGCTATGTGAATGGGACATCCAATTATGGGATTTGGTACTCGTTTGACACTAATGCTAGTCTTATAGGCTTTAGTAATACAGATTGGGTAGGAAATTATGATGATAGGAAAAGCACATCGAGCGGTTGCTTCTTCCTAAGCAACAACTTGATGTCTTGGTTTTGCAAGAAGCAAAACTCAATTTCCTTGTCCACAGCCGAGGCCGAGTATATAGCCATAGGGAGTGGATGCACACAACTCCTTTGGATGAAGCAAATGCTAGTAGGCTACAGATTCAACCAAGGTACACTCACCCTCTTTTGTGATAATATGACTACTATTAATATTTCCAAGAATCCGGTGTAACATTCTAGAACTAAGCATATTAACATCCGCCATCACTTCATAAGAAAACTAGTTGAGAATAAATGCATTGTACTTGAACATATAGGTACTAATGATCAACTAGTGGACTTATTTACTAAACGTTTAGATGCTACTCGATTTAAAACACTTAGTAGATCTATTGGGATTTGTCTCGTGGAGTGATGAGTTTTGGTGATTGACCCCATAAGGGGAACTCAAGCAAAAAGAGTTATTTTGCATACTTGTCACATGCAAAAATTTGAAATATCTTATGCTTCTTTTTTAATTGCTTGAGTAAGCTTGGTAGCACATATGTATATATGTTTTCAATTCAATAAGTGTGAACCATGCTTGTTTACAATCCATGTCATATTTATGTTCAAACATGCATTTTTGGACTATGAGATCTATATAGGAAGTACATGTTGAATGACCTATAGTTATCTCAATGACATGAGTTTTCTTTAATAACATGCTAATGCTACATGAAAAACATGAAATTCAAATAGCATACTCAAATGAAAAAGCATGAATTGATGATTGCATATTCTTAAAATGCAAAACTATGTGTGAAAAGCTTATGAGACTTTAAATGAATAAAGGATCTTGTATCCGTTCAAAGGATTTTAAAATCCAAATGTTTCTCTTTCTTTATTAGTTGAACATGGCTACTATCATATGGGTATCATTCCTAGAAAAATCAAATAGGGTGTAAAGTCGCTCATGCCATGTTTCGCTTATAAAGTTGGATATAGTTGCTCTTATATTGAAAACAATAAATCTCTATATCTTTGCTTCTCCCATGACAATGGTGAAATTGGTTTGAATTCTTATTAGAAACCTTTGTCATTTGCTTTGCCAAATACTATTGTATTTTGGACTTAAATGCTACATGTCTTGTATGCAAAGCATTTTTGATTCACACATTTTCATTAAATAATCTCCTTGTTTCTCTCCAATTAATTAAGATGCATAAAGTGACTTATATGACTATACAAATATCTTGTATGCTACTGTCTCTCTTTGCTAGAAGTGACCCGGTTGGGGACTACTCCTTTGCCTATATCATGACAAAAAGGAGGAGTAGAAGTGGTAAGGGGAGTTGCAAATTGTAGTAGAAATTTTGCATGTTTGGGGAGAATATACATTGAGGGGGAGTAAACTATTGAGGGGGAGCATTGCATACACATACATTGCATGATATTGTGCTTAAAATTCTTAAATGCAAATGCTTGTTTTATTTTCACTTGATCATCTCACATACACTTGTTTTGGAAATGTAATTGTTTTGTTTTGAAGGGTTGATAGTTCTACAAGAGATTAAGGACATGAAGTTTTTAATTTCTTATTATCTCTTTGTAATGTAGAATATTTTTGATATCCCGTTAGCTTCAATTTATTTGTGAGGATCAATGTGAGTGGTGGTTTTGTCACGAAATAGCCAAAGGAGGAGATTGTAAGGATTCCCTTCAATTGATTGGCTTATTTCGTGGACAAACCACATGTTACGGTTTGAATTGTTAGGGCAGTGTAGGTGATTGAGGATCATGCTCAATGCCCTTTCAAGACCTAATCTTGATAAGCACCAAAGGTAAACTTCTATGTGCTTAATTTGCTTTGAAGAGATTAGTTGCACACACACACACTCACACTCACATCTCATGCATAGTTCGTATCCATATGTTGTGTGTTTTTATTTGTGCACTTTACTGCTTTAAAAATCTCTTCATGCATTGTTTGATGATTGCATCTTGCTTGTTGTGCCTTAACATGTTTAGATTTTAGGTTGCAAGTTAGAAAGCAAATCGGTGCCCTGTTCGGCGGTCGGTGGCCGCATAACAAGTGCGCATATTTAGGTGCTCTGTTTATGGTCCAAATCGGCGCCCTTGGTTCAGCGTTTAATGACCGCAAAACAAGGCCGCTGAATTGAGACCAGAACGTCAAGTCTCAAATCGGCGCCCTTGTTTGGCGGCCTAAGGTGCAGAAAGAGGTGCAGAATTGTTAGTCAACTCGATTGACTGAATTTTGCGCCCCTGTTATGCGGTCTGTGGCCGCATAATCAAGGGCGCATAATCGGTGCTTTTTAGCAAATATTCAAAACGGCACCACTTCACTTTGACATACTATATATGCCTCTTTCATTTTTAGGTCGTTTTTAAGAGTTCAAAAATCATATTTTTCCTTAGAATATTTTTCAAGAGAAAAAATTCACAAGAACTCATCTTTAAACACTCAAAACTTTTCCTTTGTTCATCAAAGTTCATCTAGGATCATCCATGACCACATAGGATACATCCATGCATGGTTTTGGATCATCACAACTTGCTTGGTAAGATTTTTACTAACTTCATCTAATTTTAGTATCTTTCCTATCAAGTCATCTCTTTATTCACTTATATGTTTTTAGATCATATGCTAGATACAAGATAGAGAATTGATTGTGATGAATTGATTGAGTGTTGTATTGTGATAGCTATCTAGGTTTTCATAATCTATGTTTAGCTAAGCTATTTGACTTGTCATTTAGCTATTGATATCTAGGATTGTATTTATTGTCATTTTAGAATCCTAGATAAGCATCTAAGGTTCTCTAGCTTTGTTTGCTATTTGGATATCCATACATATTCACATAGGCCATATTATCTCTTCATTGAGAAGTAAGTCTTGTGTTGCTTCCGAGATTAGGTTGCTTAAATCACAAGCAATTGGACTAGGTCCACTTATATCGGGATTAGGTAGGTGCGTGATTATATACCGGGTTAGGTTGTAATCTTTAACACATTTAGTGGATTCGAGGTTCGAGTGTAGCGCACTTACTAGCCTGTGGTTTTTCCCGTGAGAGTTTCCACGTAAATATCAAGTGTTATTTATATTCCGCACCATATTATACTTGCTATATTATATTGACTTTTTGGGGTATTTTCGTAATCTTGACCATATACGAAAATTGGGTAAAATCGGGTAAAATCGGATAAAATCTATTCACCCCCCCTAGATTAATATTGATCACACCGTAATTTGTTTCAATTGTGCATAAAGTGGCTAGCATTCATGCTGGCAGGAGACATAGTGGTCCTGACAAAGCTATTTGGGGGTGGAGCAACTATTGTGATTTCACTGTGAAGTTGGCTTATTTAGGTTACCTTGAGGCTAATAGGCTTCCCTAGTGGGATTAGAGGTTTATTTGGAATCTCAAAATTCCTCCTAGAGTCCAATATTTCATTTGGACCCTTCTATATGGGAAAGTTCTCACCAATCAATAAAGGGCTATTCGAGGTTTGACTACTAACATTTCTTGCCCCATATATGAGTCTTGTATCGAGGATATTGATCACTTGTAGTGTTGGCATAACCATTCCATTGTTGTTTGGGAGAAGATTTCGCAAGGCATCACTTTGTCTGCTTCTTTTAAGGGCGACTTTGAAGACTAGGTGATTGGTAATCTTCGAAATGGCAAGATGGTTTTTAGTAATCTCCCTAACTACTTTCATTTTACTAGTGTTTTGTGGCTTTTGTGGAAATGGAGATATAAAAAGGTCTTTGACATGAATTTCTCTACTCCCAAGTTTCCTCATTTGATCATTAACCATTTTGCTAACAATTGGTTGAATGCTAATCCTGCTAGCCATATATGAGATGTTTCTCTTTTACCGGTTATTTAATTGGTTGCCTCCTAGTGAGGGCTGGGTTAGTTGAACATAGATGGTAGCTGTGATATTGATTTAAGTGCCATTACTGTTGGAGGGGTTTTGCGTAACCACTGGAAAGATTGGCTGAGAGGTTTTGTGCTGAATAAGGGTATAGGTAGTGTTCTTGAAGCTGAGTTATGGGGTATGTTTGAAGGCCTCAATATGGGCTAGAATTATGGGTTCAAGAAAGTTATAGTTGAATCTGATTCTCTATCCACTGTGTAGTTACTTACTAATGATACCAATCTCAACCACCCCATGTTCAGCATTATTCAAAGCTACAAAAGAGTTGTGGCTGCTGATTGGAGTTGTGTTGTGCGGCATGTGTACAAGGAAGGTAATATGCTTGCTGATGGTTTAGCTTGTATGGGGCATAATATGGAGTTTGGTCTCTTGTTTTTTGAAGAACCTCCTCCATAGATGAGTGCAATTTTTTATGTAGATTTTAAAGGCTTGCCTTAGGCCGTGTTCTAGCCCTCCTTCCTCTTCCTAGGCTGTTCTTTAGGCTTATGTCCTCCTTTACACAATAAATAAATAAATAAATAAATAAATAAATAAAATCAAAAAATAAAATAAAATTATGCGGATCAGGATCCATATTTACATCCGGCCCGGTATTATCCAGATGGACATATCCGAACCGGGTCGACTTTTCAGCCAACCCTAAATGTAATTGTTGAATAATGGCGTTCGGTAACGAGTATATAAGTACTCAGACTTGGAATGTGGAAATCAAGGAGTAGCGGAAGCCAAAGCGCGACGAAAACATAACAAACCAAACCAAAGTCAAGTCGGCGTTCAAGTGTTTGAGTACGTATCTGATACCAATGTATCTATGTATCTTCTCCATTAAAATCATCTATTTATTTTTCTTCTGATTTCGTCTTCTGCTACTTCAGGTTTACTTCTTCTTATGTTTTAAATTTTGTTTTTTATTCTTTGATTTCTGTCTGTTTTCTTCTTTCTTTTACTGTCAACAAGTTCTTGCATTGAATCTGAAGAAATTAGGTGTAATTAATTTGTAAACAGATATGAAAAATCGGTCAAACGAATAAAAGATTACGTAAAACAGAGTATTTCTATTGATTTTGGTTTTGAGTAGCATAGCAGATCACTTGAAATGAAACGATTATGTGAATAAATGCATATATGTGTTTTTTACTTTTCAATTTTTATTTTTAACATCTTCTGCTATTGGATTATGTAATATATGAAAAAAGTTGGGATTTTTGCTGGTTTCTTCAATTTCAAAATATATGAAATGAAAGTAAGTTTAGTTCAAGTTTATATTTGTTGCTGTGACAACTTGATAAGAATTCAGTCTCGTGTAGTAATTATTTGGACTAGTTAGTCATACTTTTTGTTCATGGAAATCGAATCGTCTCCAACGTGATTAAAGTAATTTATTTTATCTATCCAACAACACAGACTAGAAACAAAAAGCAGAGCGTTGTCTGCTAAATCGTTGTATGTTTAATGTATTTAAGATGTTTGAGTATATGTCTCATAGAAATATTTGCATAAATATTTGTTCGTTGCTTTTCCCACCGCCACAGCTCCTCTCTCTCACCCTTTTATCTTTTGCTGTCTTTTTTTCTTGTTCAAATCTTTATATTTTTATCTAGGTTGGATTCTGTTTGTAGTAAGGTAGCTGATTTATGTGTTTATCTGTGTATATTTATATGTTTGCGGTGAATTATTGGTGGGTTTGGTGGATTTGGGATTGATTTGGTTTTTGTTGGGTTTGAACTGAGGTATTTTTATTTATTTATTTATTTTTATAATTTCGTTTTTGCAAATTATTTTTTTGAAATATTAAGAATTGTTTTGGATAGTTGGTATATTGCAGGATTTTGAATTCCCCTTGATGATTTGGCAGGCGGTTTAATAGTACACATCAAAGAAGAAGATTTTGCATCTTCTGGAACTCATGTGGAAGAGGATGTGGATAAGGCATTGTATAATCTCAACTTTCTGTTATGGTAAAGTGAGTGAATGTCTCTGATTGTGTTTGCTTGAAATCTCTCGGAAATGCTACATTTGTTCAATTGAGAGTAGTCCCAGTTAGTAAAAGTTATTATTTAAGGAGTCGGGTTGTTGTTGGTGTGAAGATGGATTTTCAAATGCAATTACACAATGAGGATTCAAATTCGTGTTCTGCAAAGAAGAAGAAGAGGCGGAATAGGAAGACCAAAGTTTCGTGTGGCAGTAATAATACACATCAGGAGGGAGATTCTTTGGTGCAAGATGTCCTCCTACAAAAAGACTCATGTGTAGAATCTACTGCTAATGTTAGCTCTAATTCAGGTTTAATTG
Source organism: Acer saccharum (assembly GCA_030490815.1). NCBI lineage: Eukaryota > Viridiplantae > Streptophyta > Magnoliopsida > Sapindales > Sapindaceae > Acer > Acer saccharum. Next base: position 24,786,406 of record CM059876.1, read on the forward strand.
AGGTGCAATCTAATTCCAATATGAATTGTTCAGAAAATAAGAGAAAGGTGAAAAAAGAGAAGTGGAAGAGGCTTAAGGCCCAAAATGCTGTTAACAGGGATGTTGTTCTTCAGGAAGTTGCTTCTGAAACTAAGACCGCTCCCTTCAAAATAGAGGCTCCGGTTGATGAGAGCATAAAACCAGTTTTAGAAAAAGACTCATATGTGGAACCTACCGCAAATCTTAGCTCTAATTCAGGTTTGATTGAGGTGCAACCTAATTCCAATTTGAATTTTTCAGAAAATAAGAACAAGAGAAAAAGGGAGAGGAACAAGGGGCGTAAGGCCCAAAAAGCTGATAACACAGATGTTGATCTTCATGAAGTTGCTTCTGAAACTAAGACTGCTCCCTTCAGAATAGAGGCTCCGGTTGATGAGAGCATAAAGCCAGTTTCAGAAAAAGACTTATGTGTGGAACCTGCTGCGAATCTTAGCTCTAATTCAGGTTTGACTGAGGTGCAATCTAATTCCAATTTGAATTTTTCAGAAAATAAGAACAAGAGAAAAAGGGAGAGGAAGAAGAGGCGTAATGCCTTAGAAGCTGATAACACTGATGTTGACCTTCATAAAGTTGCTTCTGAAACTAAGACTGCTCCCTTCAGAATAGAGGCTCTGGTTGATGAGTGCATAAAACCGGTTTCAGAATCTACTCCCCTTGAAGTAGATGTTCCTGATGATTTGAACAAAAAGATGGATTCCGTAGCCGCTTCTGTTGAAATAGTAGCAGCTGTGGGCACGTGCACAAAGACGGACCCAGTACCAAATTTGACTCTTGTGCAGAAAAGGAAAATGCAAAAAGAGAAAAGGAAGCAGAGACATAAATCCATTGAACATGATGCTATAGATCATGTTCATCCAGAAGATAATTCTGTAACAAAGAATACAGTTCTAGAAAAGGACACATCTTCACTGCCATCAGTCAATATGTTCTTAGAAAAGCAACCGAATGGACAAATTAGTTTGTGTCTGGAAATGAATGAGGTGAAGGAGCTGAATGATGGGCATAATGATTTGAACAAAAAGATGGTTTCCGTAGCCGCTTCTGTTGAAATAGAAGCAGCTGTTGGCACGAGCACAAAGACGGACCCAGTACCAAATTTGACTCGTGTGCAGAAAAGGAAAATGCAAAAAGAGAAAAGGAAGCCGAGACATAAATCCCTTGAACATGATGCTATAGATCATGTTCATCCAGAAGATAATTCTTTAACAAAGAATACAGTTCTAGAAAAGGACACATCTTCACTGCCATCAGTGAATATGTTCTCAGAAAAGCAACCGAATGGACAAATTAGTTTGTGTCTGGAAATGAATGAGGTGAAGGATCTGAATGATGGGCATAATGATTTGAACAAAAAGATGGTTTCCGTAGCCGCTTCTGTTGAAATAGAAGCAGCTGTTGGCACAATCACAAAGACGGACCCAGTACCAAATTTGACTCGTGTGCAGAAAAGGAAAATGCAAAAAGAGAAAAGGAAGCAGAGACATAAATCCCTTGAACATGATGCTATAGATCATGTTCATCCAGAAGATAATTCTTTAACAAAGAATACAGTTCTAGAAAAGGACACATCTTCACTGCCATCAGTCAATATGTTCTCAGAAAAGCAACCAAATGGACAAATTAGTTTGTGTCCGGAAATGAATGAGGTGAAGGAGCTGAATGATGGGCATAATGACTCTGAAAATAAAAGTTTAGCAAATTTTCATATGGATAATGCAAAGCCTTATGAAAAAAAGGATGTGAAGTTTGCTCCGGCAGTTGCAGAGTTGGATTCGACCACAGTGAAGGAAGATCTTCAGGTCTCTGAAAAGCTAGGTAATTCTTCAAAGATTGAAGATACAAGTTTGTTAGAGAAACATGATGTCCATGCAGAGAGTGTTAACATCTATAAGAGAAAGAAAATAGTCGAAACCTATTCCAGGAAGAAAAGGAGAGAGTCCTCTGATTCTGGGGAAAATAACTGCATTAAGGAGGATGGTACAGGATTTACTTCATTTGGCCATTCAGAAGAACCCCATGTCACTGGCTTTTCTGAGAATAAGTTAGATATTGAATTGGAGCGAAAGAATGATGCCTCAGTGCAAGTTTTGGAAGACATTATGATGAGGGAAGCCTTAGTTGATTGTTCAGATGGTAAACTGGTATGCAAGGACAATGAGAACAGAATGGAAAAGAAGATTTTGAAAGAGGATGAAGAAAATTTTGAACAGAAAAACGGACGCAAATTAAAGAAGAAAACATCTGATACTATATCTGGTTTTGATACTTTCTATTATCACCAAGTCCAAATGAATGCGGAGGTAGAAACCAATGTGGGAGTAATATTTTCTTCCTCATCACATTTGGGTGTAACAAAAGATGTTGTAGATGTCACTGGTAAAGAAGACAATCTTCTGCAAAAATCACACCCTTCACCCAAAAGAGTTAGCCGTTGTAAGAAAAAGCTTCTTGTACTTGATGTGAATGGACTTCTTGCAGATATTGTTCCATATGCTTCTTATGGATACAAGCCGGACATAATGATATCCAAGAAATCAGGTGAAGAATAAAATTGAATTTCTTGTTTTTTGTGACAATTTTAAATTTTTGGTTATATGTCAATCATTAAACCTAACTTGATTCTTACATTCCATTGTCAGTGTTTAAGCGGCCTTATTGTGATGATTTTCTGCGATTTTGCTTTGAGAGATTCAATGTAGGAATTTGGTCATCAAGAATCAAGTATTCTTCAATCTATGGCTGATTTTAGTTTTTCCTCTTTTTATTAATATATATCTAGGGTATATTTTCTTCAGAAATATACCCTTTTGTTAGTTATCTAGAAAATCAGCATTGCTTTATGAATTACATCTTGCCCTCACCATGCTTCATAATGTCTTGCAGGAAAAATGTGGAGAAAGTGATTGAGTTTCTTATGGGTGATTCCAGACGCAATTTACATTTTATTTGGGTAAGCATTTCTTATATTTCTTGTTGTTTGCATTGATTTAACTGTTGCTATTATCATTGATGTTAGATTGATGTTTTGGATATTGGAGCAGTTTTGTATAAAGTTGCCACTTTTATGTTTTCTACAATTATTTCAGTCAAACTACTCTAAGACCCTTGATGTTTTTTCAAGTATTTATTGACACAAAGTGTTTTAACCCATTTCTCCAAGAAATCTTTAACTTTTCAACACATTGTAATATATGTTGAATATATTCTATTTTTAATGAATAGAATATGATTTCGGTAGTGCTTAAGGTCTTTCCTTGATAAGATGTTCTTATATCTTCTGTGATCAGAATGCAAAGGGGAACCGGTAATTGGTGATATTTTTGGATTTAAATCGAAAGATTATTCATTTATTCTGTCTGTCAACATAAGATGCTTTTATTTGGATTCCATGGTTTCATTCACTTTAATCCTGTCTGAATGGATTTTTTGTTGAGGTAACTTTGTGGACATCTTTAAAATACGATGTTTTGTATTGATATTCTTTTATACTCTTTCTTTATTTGTTGCAAATGCAATTATAGTTCATTTAGCCTCACTTGTTCAATTTTTTTAATGCCAAGGAACTTTAAAGCCATAAGTGTAAGTAAACATAGGCTAATGAGTAAGGCAAAAACTTTTCTTCAGGTTGATCTACAGTAACTTTGAAAATACAACTCGTATGATGTGTGTATATTGGAAACTCATGAAAAACTGCTTTAGAGTACTTAAAAATTGCAACAAACTATCCAAATCACTTTAGTTGCATGCTACTACAAGTGGCGTGGTACTGTTGTCAAAAAGTAGTCTTCAATTTGGTAATATTTTTGGTTGATCCTACAATGATTGGTTCTATGCAGGATGCCTATCACTGCAGTAAAACTGGACTCAATACAATTGAGAATAAGGATAAACCCCTGGTTTTGAAGGAGTTGAAAAAATTATGGGACAAGGTTGAGCCTGATCTTCCGTGGGAGAAAGGAGAGTATAATGAAACAAACACTTTGTTGTTGGATGATTCTCCGTACAAGGCCTTACGCAACCCAGTATGTTTTTTCGAACTTCCTTTCTCTCATTTTGGAAATATGACTTGTTCAAAACTCTATTTATATACTTATCATCATGCTCTAATATAATCTGAATCCTCATTTCATCTTTTAGGCGCACACTGCAATATTTCCCTATTCGTACAAGTACAACGATTCTAATGACTGTTCACTAGGTAAGCCATTCCGAAAGTAGGACAGTGCATGAAGCCTTTTCTTGTTTTTAACAAAATGTAAAGTGCACTAAGGGTTTGCCACAGCACAGACATGAAACCACATTGATACAAACAACAGTCAAAGAAGAAGAGTGGGATGTGGTTTTGTCTTGCCTATATTTTCCTGGTCGAACTTTAACCCTTGTGTGCACCTTGTCTTGTTACAGTTTGTTACTAATTGCACATTTAGTCTTCAAAACCGTAGATTGGCTTTTCATCTATTTTATTACGTTCTTGTACTGCAATTGTTAGACTTTTTTTAATGAATTAATGTCTTTTATCATTTTTTTGCGATTATAATTATCATTGTTTTTTGTTGTGTGGTTTCATCTGGAATGTTATTGACATTATTGCTAATATGACTCACAACAGGACCTGGTGGTGATCTCCGGGTATACCTGGAAGGGTTAGCTGCTGCCGGGAATGTTCAAGAGTATGTTCAACAAAACCCATTTGGGCAACGAGCTATTACCGAATCAAATCCGTCTTGGGGTTTCTATAGTAAGATTGTTAACATCAAGCCAAGCCGACCTCATAATAATAGCAGTACTTCAGTTGCAGATAGCCATGTAGTTAGCAGGATGTCTTTAGAAGAAACTTACATTTATGAAAGTGGTTTTGGATCCAAGTGACTTTACACCAAGGTGCTTCTGCTTCTGAGATATGCAACAATAATACCGAAACGCCCAAGGATATTCATTGTAGTTAGTCAATTAGTGTAATTGATTATTTTTTGTCCACATTAAAACATAATTGCTGCTATTCTGACAATCATACGGGCCTTGCATATTTGTACCCTGAGATGAGAAAATCTTTGTTGCAATAAGCCCTTGATTTTGTTGAAATCTTACATGTTGAATGTTGATTAAAGTAAGATTTGGCAGCAAGTGCGCAACGATAACAAAGACAAGGTTGTTGAATGTTGTATTCTAGATTTTCCATATATTATTTTTGAGTGTTTTGACAGTATTTTTGGTATTTTTAAAAATTTAGTGTCTTGACCTGAGAGTTGATTATGTGAAAGTTTGTGATGATCTTGTTGGATGAGTGAGTAATTTCTTCTACTTGTTGACTCTTGTTGCTTGTGCCATAACTATTGCTGCTTAGTTAAAATTTGCAGGGAAAAACCCCCTGTTGTTGACATGGTGAGAAAAGGTTAGTTGTTCATTCATATTCTTTGAGTTTGATTTGTGATTTAGATACAATTATCCTCTGTTTGTGACAACGAAGGATACCAAATTTTGAAAATAAATGCAATGATTTTCATTTTTATTTTTTTTGCGTAAAGAAAAAGATGTAGCAATCCGGAATAATGATTCACAGCTGATCGATCATGTGGTTGCCTCTTAGTTATTAGTTATGAATTATGATCATATATATCCACGGCTTTATTGATTAATGATTCACAGCTGATGGACCCACTTGTTTGGCCCACAACATTAATTAAGAAAATGGTAGGTTGGGTCCATTAGACAGCTAAGGGAAAAGCCCATTAAGTCCAATTAATTAAGAGAAGAGAGGATAATCAACTTGAAACTTGGGTTGGTGTCTTTCTAACTACTTGCATGTGCCTTCTGATGGCGTTTTGATTTTGACGACCTGGCAATTTCATTGCTTCACTTGGCTTCACCCAACCCAACTTTTTGCCTCCTTAACCTATATATACTTACGAGGTATTGTCTGTTTTGACCTATTGGACCTCACGGTTTTGTCTTTAAAAGGTCCCTTGTCAGTTGTCAGTAACAAGAAACATAGCTGGATTGGTACCAAACAACCTCTCTACTGCTAATCTGCTATAGCATATGCATTTGATAACAAATTAAGAAATTTGTTTTGCTAAATTAATAATAGATCATCCTCCGCACAAACACAAGATAAACTCTTCATGTATAAATTATAAATGACCATTAGTACCATAATAATACAATAGTCAATAGATATATTATTAATGGGATATTGGTGTTGCTTCTCTAGTTATGGAGATTAGTAATTGTGTTAGTATTAATTGAACCCTTTAAGAAAGTTGTTTTAGTAGTATGGTTGGAGAATCCCTTAATAGATAATAACTCTCACATCAATATTATAGCTAACTAGTGCCATGCCAAGTAAAATTAAAAAAAAAAAAAAAATCATATAAGATTTGGCTGGCTTAAGAAGAAAATAAAAATTTCAATTCTTGAGTCACTTTTCTTACAAAAGCCAAGCTTAGATCTACAACCATATATGAATATCCAGTAGTCTTATTTCTCAACCCTCATTAATGCATATAATTAAGCTACCCTACAATATATTGATATCTAGTTCAATATTGTGGTCTTGTTTCATGATGATCATGCTCTCTCTCTCTCTCTCTCTCTCTCTCTCTCTCTCTCTCTCTCTCTCATCTCTCCTCTCTCTCTCTCTCTCTCTCTCTCTCTCTCTCTCTCTCTCTCTTTTGGAATCTAAAAACTTGATCTCTCTATCTCATTTCATGACTTTTAACATTATTGATTGGACAAACCCTTTAAAGGGGGGTTTTGATCCCACCTTGATTATATTGATATGCATGTACAATGATTTTGGTGGGGATGATAATTTAAATTTTATTTTATTTTGTTAGAAAGCAAGGAATGCATAATGTGGCAATCAAAGAGGGTGAGTGGATGAGTTATGTTTGTTGGAACATGGGTTATGATGATTGGGATGGGTTAGTTGGTGTTGAAACACACCACATGTGACATTTGTTTCCCTTCACTTTATGCATGTGGGGGTACGTCTCTTCTTCAATCCTTTGTTTCTTATCCCAAAATATCACCATCACCTTTTCAATCCCCTCTTCTAGCTAAATGAATGTGCAATTCTGCAAGCTTGCTTGTTTATGTTAAGCTACTTCATCATCTTTATATGTAAGAAAAATAATTTGGGTACATGCATGAGGGTCACACGTGTGCATTTATATGAAAATTTTAGGGTTTGTAGGCCAAAGTTCAGTAAGCAATTTGTGAGATATCCATTACACAAGTCATTTTCATTTGCATAAATAAGAAAAGTTTGCTTATATCATCCGGTATATTACCTTCCGGAAATTTACGGCAATCATACCATTTGCGGAGCTAGAATTTAATAGGGGCTTGGTTATAACTAAGGATGGGCATGGCATCATTGGGGCAAGGAGGGTCCCCCCACCCCCACCCCTTAATCCGGTCATCTCAATCTCTAGTTTGATCCTGCTAATATATAAGGGTTTTTATTTATTTATTTATTTATTTGTTAAGACTTTAGATATAATAATAATAATAATAATAATAATATATATATATATATATATATATATATATATAATATTTGGGGGAAATGGGGAATGGGTTTTGGGGGTGTCCCCTTACCACCTCCCTCATTTACAAAATAGGGGCCAAGTTTGCTCCCACCCCCTCCCCAAAACCCATTTGGGGGAAAACATTTGCCCCCAAAGCCCCATGAGGCCCCGTGGGGGGTGGGGCCCATGGGGAAACGCCTATTCCTAGTTATAACATAATAAAATTTAAAAATAATAATTACAATAATAATAATAATAATAATAATAATAATAATAATATATGTAAAAAAAAATAACAATAATACTAGTAAAAAGTAGACTTAGCAATGGGTCATGTTATTGTGAATTCGTGTTGTTTCATGTTTGGGTCGTGCTAAATTGTTCCATCCGAACACGATATGTTAGCTTAATGGGTTGAAATATACAAACCTAAAACCATTTGTTAAATTAATGGGTAACCCGACCCAATCCGTTGTAAAATATTATATTTGAGATTTATTAAAAAGTTGAAAATAAATAGTACTGAACCATGATTTTTTTTTTTTTAAAATTTTTTTTTGTTGTTGGACTTATTTAAGGGGAAAAAAGCATCACAAATGATCATATGCTGAAAAACCCCTACGTAGTATCAAAATATATAAATAAAGAAAAAGAGCAACAAAAGTAATATCAAAATATCACAAAACATTGGACACAACCCCAAAAAACCAAGAGGCACCCAAGCTACACAAGAAAAACAAAGTTAGGAAAATCTAAAAGATTCTCTACTCATATAGTCATTACCAACTAATGAATAACAGAACAAAGGAGTGGAGGACCACCAGGAATCAGAAGGAAGACCCAAAGCATGCTTAAAGAGAGCATCCGCTACCTGATTTCCTTCCTTGAATATATGAGAAACCTGAAACTCCATATGCGAGATCTGATAAATGCAGCGCTGCCAAGCTTGACGAACACGCTAGGTAACCTAATCAAACCTATCCAAAAGACGTTGAACAACATAAGAAGAATCACTCTTGAGCTAGATCCTATGTCAACCCAACTTCCAAACATAATTGATGGCTAAAGAAGCCGTAAAGAGCTCATCCTCAAAAGAAAAAACCTGACCAAGGGGACCACAAAACCGGCCTTAAAAACAGATCTACAAGTCTGAAAAATACCCCTACAACCCCCCACACCTGGCGAACCCAAAGCTGCACCATCAGTGTTAACCTTGATCCATCCCGTGGCCAGAGGCGACCAGACCACACTCCTGATAACCGAAGCCTACTAGGACGACCACTGAGACCAAACCGGTGAAGAATCAAAAGATCATCAACACAGTTACACATACAGCCGATCCCCAAACGATTCGTATCATAAACAAAACGCCAAACAAGAGATAAAGCAACACTGAAGTCAACAGATTTCCCTTAAAAAATCCAATGATTACAAGAATACCATACACTCCAAACCACCGCATGAATAACAGCTTTCCTCAAAATCCTAATATGATCATTGAAAGAAACAGACATGGCCTGTCTGAAAAAATAACCTCAAGTGTCAGCAAATACATGCATTTAAAAAGCGGAGAAAACCGCCTCCTAAAGAGCAGCAGCAAGAGGGCACTTCAGAAAAAGAAGATCTACTGATTCCGAGCTAGCTCCACAAACACTACATCTGGAAGCTAAATGAAAACCGAACATGCACAAACGTTCTTCAGTGGGAAGTCTATTAAGCAGAAGACGCCAAGTTAGATTTGAATGGGAGAGAGGGATATAGCGAGACCAGACGTCCCTCCACCAGGGGACCTACAGGATGTCAAGAAACATCCTAAAGTAAGCCACCTTACAAGAAACACTACCGTCCTTAAAGTGAGGCCACCCCAAATAATCTGTCACTAGAGAAATAACAATCCTCTCAATCCAAAAACAAAGACCTGGAAACCTAGCTCGAAAGCAATCTTCCAAAAACCATTTACCATCCCGAATGAAGTTAGAAACCCTAGCCTGAAGATGTGTGCCCACGTAATAAGAAATCCCAAGAAGATCCATAATGGGCACCCTAAGACAGTTATCACGCTAAAAATTTCTCTGTGAGTCTTCTCCGATGAGCCAGATACCATCCTTAATGAGCTAAACATAGTTAGTCCTAAAAGAAGTCCAGATGGAAGAGGTGATGTAGCCTCTCTGAAGTTTCTGCAACGGCATAATATACCTCTCACGCAAAAACGTGAAAGCAAAACTGTTCGAAGTTATAAACTTCTAAGTAAGCTTCTGAAGTACATAATCGTTCAACAAGGCCAGATCCTTCAAACCAAGACCACTAAGAGACATAAGGTCTACAGCAACGGTTCCAAGCAATACGGACCAACTTAGACTCCTCACAAGAACCAGTCCATAAGAAATTTCTAATTTTCTTAGTAACCATTTGAATTAAGGAAACCAGCCACTTATAAACCATAAACGAGTGAACAAAGGAGCCAGTAATCACCGAGTGAATCAATGTAGCCTGACCAGCCAAAGAAAGTGCTTACCTTTCTACCTGGTAAATTTAGAAAAAATTTTATCTGCAATGGGCATCAAAACAAATATCCTAGACTTACCTTGGAAAAGAAAAACTCCCAGGTAAGAAAAAGGAAATCGACCAATCTGCATCCCAACTAAGGATTGAAGAGAACTAATCTGAGTAGGAGAAATATAAGACCCCAAAAAGATAGAGGATTTACTCCAGTTAACAAGTTGACCCAAAATGCTACCATAAACACTAAAAACATGCATAACATTCCTCGTGTTTTTGGCCGTACCCTTACAAAAAACTAGAACATCATTGGTGTACAACAAATGAGTGGGAGCAAAAAAACCCCTCAGAGAAGAGATAGGCAAAAGCTGGTCTGACGCCACCATCTTCGAAAGTAACCTACTGAGAAAATCCTCAACAATACCAAAAGAAGAGGAGAAAGAGGATCCCCCTGTCTAATCTCTCTCGAGCAACTAAAATAGCCGGTCGAAGAACCATTAATCAAAATAGATAGTCTCGAAGAGCCAAAAATGCTAACAATCCAATCCATGAAGGTTTGAGAGAAACCAAAAGCCCTCAAGAGACGACAAAGGAAATTCCAATCAAGAGTATCAAAAGCCTTACGAATGTTTATTTTCATAGCCACACTACCCCCATAGCATTTCTTATGAAGCACATTAACACAATCAGAAGTGAGGGCATTACAATCCTCAATGTGCCGATCCCTAATGAAGCCAAATTGTTGTAGAGAGACAATTCTAGCAGTAACCTGAGCTAACTTGTCAGCCAAGATTTTGGAGAAACCTTGAAAAGAAAATTACTAAGCACAATAAGACGAAACTGATCAACCGTGATTGAGTCCCTCATCTTCGAAAGAAGAGCAATAAAATTATAAATCAAACCTGGGGCAACCACTCAAGAATGGAAAAAATCATGAGCCGTAAGAATCATATCTCTACCCATAATCTCCCATTAACGTTGAAAGAAATGGCCAGAGAAGCCATCAGGCCCAGGGGTCGAAAGAGCATCCATGGCAAACACTGCATCATGGATAACATCAGCAGAGGAAATAGCGACCAGAAGCAAGTTCTCTTCTTGGGAAACTAAAGAGGGAACAATGTCATCCACAACAGAAAGATCCTGATCAATCTATGCCGAATCAAAAGAGAATAAATCCTCATAAATCCTCAAACTGATGCAATCAAGTTCACCATAGGCATGTAAAACTAAAAAAAAAATCCACCATAGGTACCAACAATCTATTAAAAACATCTATTTTTTCTTTTTAAAAAAAGTCCAAAATAAAAACTTGAAAATGAAATCTTCTATTAATCTTCCTCCTGAATCTTCAGTATGTTGCGATCGGAAATCACAATCCTCATTTAGACCTAAATGGTTAAATTACTTGTGTTAGATGTTGAAAAAAAGGAAGAATTAACATACATTAATAAATCTATTACCTTTGTCAATAAATTCATACTTTTCAAATTTCAGTTAAGCATAACAGGCTCTGTCCCTTGGGTTGAATTAATAGCAGCCTCAATGTTCACATTGAAGACATCTTCAATGAGTTCATCCATGTTAATTATATATATATATATATATATATCAACAATTTATTTTACAAGAAATAAAATATTAATTAGTACAAGTTGCAAGAGATTTACCTGATTTCAAGAAAGCTGAAGACCACTACTTTTAGAGTTTTAGGGTTAGGGTTATAATATTGTATATATAATTAATTTATAGTTTTAGAGTTTTTAATTTAGAAATCAAAAAAAAAAATTCCTCTTTCAAAAAAAAGAAAAAAATTAATTAGTAAAATATATTCTAACCATAATTATAGAGATTTTTTTATTTTTTTATTTTATTTTATAAATTCCATAACTTAACTATACATAGATTATTTTTTTATAACTTTCATAAACACATTAAAAAAAATCTTTATATTAACGGGTTATCGAATTAACAGTTTTTTTAAGGGTGAACCCAAAGCCGACTCATTATATTTCGTGTTTTAATGGGTTGACCCATTAACAACCCGATCCGATAAACTAGACCCACCAACCGCTATTTTCGAATAGGTTTAGGTCATGTTAATAGGTCGTGTAAAATTTTGCCATTTCTAGTAAAAACAATTTATCTATTTGACTTGAGGGAGAGGATATGAGTAGTGCTATTGGCACCCTTCTACTGACCTATTTATATCCCACTTTTTAAATTATTTAGTATTCCTTATTTTCTTTTATCAAAATTACTTTGGGCGCGTTTACTAATTAGGAATGGAGGGAATCATAATCAAATTCCACCGAAAAGGGAATGGTAGGGAATCAGAATTAAGTTACTAAATTACATTTTAATGTTTACTAACAATTTAGGAATCAGAAATGGAATCAAATTTATTCCATTACTAGTGTTTACTTAAACAAAGAATCGGAATGATATAAAATTGATTACAAAGTTACCTTTTGTACATATAACGTGTTGAATATTTATTTTATTTTATTGAGATAACTTCATTATAAAAAAAAAAGTCGATGTAGCATATATATACAAATGAATATGCAGTGACTCATAAATGGTGTTGTAGACATGATTTATGTAAAAAAAAAACTTCGCCGCATAACTTCGCCCCATTAATTAAAAGAAAAAAAAAACACATTATGGAAACCAATAAATCAAAGCAAAGTTTTGTCATATTAATTTTTGTTCATCAACATCATTCATACACAGTTCACTTTTGTTTTTATCCACGTATACAATATAATATATATATATATAATTGTTTTCATTCTAGATTTTATATATATAAATATAGAATCGGGGTAATAAGTCAATAATAATCATCACATGGATTTTATTTATATTCATGAAATCTACATATAAAAATAAATAAATCGTACTTTCGTGAGGCTAATTTAGTAAAAAAAAAATATTAAATCGTACTTTAGTGACGATAATTTAGTAAAAAGACATTTTACTTTAGTAAAATACAATCCCTAAAAGAGAATGATAAAGTGAAAATACATTTTTTTTTCTTTTAAATTATACAATCCCTAAAAGAGAATGATAAATTGAAAATAAAGTTTTTTTTTTTTTAAATAAAAATTATTATAAGTGATCTAGATAGAAAACGAGTATGGGAGTCTCATTTCACCAGAAATAATGAATTTGAAGAGATGGGTTTTAGGGTTTTGCTATTGAGATTGCGTTTTCAAGCCTCATCTCATCATATTCTGGTAAAATATTCTTCATCAACTTTGTAGATCGTGGAATTGCGAGCAACCTAGAATCAAGAAATTCATGATTTGGGGTTTACAGAGTTACATCCGTTGCAATATTGTTGTTCTGGTTTGCGCTATTGATATCGCGTTTTCGAGCCTCATTCCGTCATATTCTAGTAAACCATTCTTCATAAACATTGTAGATCGTGGAATTTCATGCAATCTAGAATCAAGAAATTTGTGATTTGGGGTTTTCAGCATAGAGTTACATCCATTGCTATATTGTTATTCTGGTTTGCGCTTTTTCTAGGGTTTTGTTGTTGAGATCACGTTTTCGAGCCTCATCTCATCATATTTTGGTAAAACATTCTTCATTAACTTTGTAGATCATGGAATTTCATGTAACCTGGAATCAAGAAATTCATAATTTGGTTACATCCGTTGCAATATTGTTGTTCCGGTTTGCTGTTTTTCTAGGGTTTTGCTGTTGAGACTGCGTTTTCGAGCCTCATCCTGTCATATTTTGGTAAAAAGTTCTGCATCAACTTTGTAGATTGTGGAATTTCGTGGAACCTAGAATCAAGAAATTTGGGATTTGGGATTTTCAACACAGAGTTACATCCGTTGCAATTTGGTTGCTTCACGGGTTTAGGAACTGTTTTAGGGTTCATGAATAACGATTTCCATGAGAGCCATTCAGCTTTCTTCTCTCGATTTAGGGTGCCTTCTTAACCCTCTTTGAGCACTTCTAGTGATGTCGTGACATCTTCTAGTGTGGTTAGGACAATTCCGACTCCGGTCAAGGTATCCTCTGGTAATAGTTCTTGTACTATTATGGCCACCCCATCTGAGGCTAAGTCCTCGAAAGTTCCTTATGGGAATTTGGGTCCTCAAGTTTCTGGTGCTTTATCATATGCCGATCTTTTGAGGCTCCAAGTGTTTAGGTGGATAATTTGTCTGTACCTCCAATTTTTTTTCGAAAAAAGGAGGGTATGTTTTAATTCACATGGATCCTTCGGCTTATAAGTTTAGACTTGATATGTGTAAAAATTCCCTAATTGGTCAGGTTGTTCTTTCTATTGGAGAGAAGCCTTGGAAGCTTGTGGATCTGAAGCCCAAGCTTCACTCAATTAGGAAATTGAGTTCCGCTTGGTGCTTGATTTCTTTGTGTAGGGGGTGCTTTTAGATTATTCTATCCTCTTCAGCTGATCAGACTCTCATTTAGGGTATGGGCTCTCTCCACCTCAAACTAGGAATTATAGGGCTCCAACCTTGGGTTTCGAATTTTAATTTGGCTATGCAAAGGTTTACTAACGCTTAGGTTTTGGTCTATTTTTATGATCTTTCATGAGAGTATTAGCACCTGAAGATAATCTCAGATTTAGCTAGAGGCATTGGTGTGCCTTTATGTTTGGACAGGGCTACAGTTGAGGGTGATTTTGGGCACTTTACGCGTGTGCTGGTAGATATTGATGTTTCTTCCATGCCGCCGAGTTCTTTGCTTCTAAAGCAAGACGATACTCACAGTTCTTTCATATCCATGGAATATGATAATCTCTCTGCTTTTTGCTCTACTTGCTCCTCCATCGGACATTTGCCTAATTCTTATCATTGGAACAAGTCTGGAAAGGTGACCTCTGCTAGTTTTGGTAAGCCTATTTCGGCTCGAAATGGTCCTACTACGGTCGCTTCTGATGAGGGGTTTCATGTTCCCCACAATCGTGCTTCTAAAATGGATTTTCGCCTAGTTTCTTTGCCTCAGGCGGAAGTCCAGATCTCTATTATGTTTGCTGCTATTCATCAGGATATAGAGGCTTAGAACTCAGTGGTGGTTCATTCCTCGACATGTTTTGACTTGGATTTGAGCTTGATTCCTTTGACAAGCTTAGTTGTCTCTTCGGATTTGGCTTCGTTGGCGGTTCCTGCTACATTGGCTACTGCTTCCAATTCGGTCTCCCTGATGGATTCTTAGTTGCAGCAAGTTGGGCATGCTAGTGCTACTTTGGTTCTTGATGCTACGGTGGATTCTTTTATGGTGGGAAATGGTACCGTTATGGGTTCAAGCTCTTCTTCAGTTGTTCCTCACTTGGTTATTGAGGCTTCGGTTGGTTTAGTCGTTACGTCTGCCTCAATGAATGTGTAAAAGTCAAGGGTTGGAAAGGAACGTGTTTATCCAGTGGTCTCTTTGGATCAGCCTATTGTTTCTACAGTTTTATCGAAGACTTCTTCTCGTTTGGGTCCCTCGGCTTGACGGGATGTTGGGGTTTCCTAGAGTTCAGTTGACAGGTTAGTGGATAATTTAGTTAAGTCTTCGGTTCCGGTTGGAGGGTTGATCAGAGGGTTTCGAGGGATGGTTCTGGGCATTCTCATGTTCCCCCTTTGGTTGTGGCTTCGGTTATTCCGTCATAAGGATCTTAACTTCCATTGTCAGATTCCCAGTTGAGCTCCGTTTTATCACAGATTCTTCCTAAGTTAGCCAAGTTGACATTAGAGAGCTTAAGGCTAGTACTATCTCTCAAAGAATCATGATGGTTGCTCGTAGGCTGGATTCTTACAAGTTCGAATTCCGGGCTCCACCTTCTATTTTCGATGATTAGTGTCATTTAATGGATTTGTCATGGTATCGAGAACGAGTCTATGAGGCGTGTTCTCAGAGATTTATGTCATTTGCATCGTTCTTCTTTAGTTTGTATTATTAAGCCTATGGTGGATTTTACTTCTATCGCTTCTACCCTCATGATTGTTTTGTTGTCCCTCTTAGCCAGATGTTTGCGTTTGGGGCTATGTTTCTTGCGACGTCGATGACCATTGATTACACTTGGAAATATGGGTGGCATCATATCTGGCTTGATAGTGACTCCTCTTATGTGGTTCAACTGCTTTCTTCTCTGCTATAAGCAGGTTCCTTGGCAAGTTCAGCAGGCTTGGCAACGATGTATCTATCAGATTTGTTAAATGAAGTTTCAGGTGTCTCATATTTTTAGGGATGAGATTCAAATTACGGATGCTCTTTATAAGCATGCTTTGGGGCTACAAGTTGATGCTTAGTGGTTCTCCATCCCGTCTTTCTACTCTTTGCTGGTTTTTGCTAGTTGGTAATGACTGCATGAGTCAAAAGTCTTTTCGGTTTTCCTAATATTTTCAGTTTCTGTTTGGTGTGGTCTGCGTGTCACTGTTTTGGTTGGGGCTATTTCCCTTGGTTTTTGTGATGTTTCGGTCTTTTTTACTCTTTATTATTTTCTATTCTCATTTATATAGATGGATACTGCCTAGGGGTTTTTCAGCATATGATCCCATGTGATGTTAATACCGAGATAAATCGAAAAGCTCGAAGAACGACGAGTGAAAGGAAAATGGAAGCCAATTCTCCAAAGGGATACAGAAATTACAACCCAAAGGAAACTTAACGAAAAGTAGATAAAGCTCACTACCAAAATTAAATCACAAAAGGGATACAGAATATCACCACCCTTAAGTATTCAACAAAGGATACATAATTAAAAGAATTCACCACTTAATGGAAATCCACCAAAGAGATAAAGAGTTGAAAGATAAAATCTCAAAGAGATAATATTCTGAAATTCAAAATTGATTAACTACATTGAACAAGGATAGAAGCTCATAATATAGCCTAATCATGGAACAACCCTCCATGCATAGGAAAGAGATGAAAATAAAAGATAACAACATAATTCAAAGCATTGGAAACTAAGAAATTAAAGACATTAAAGTTGAACTCTTCTAATCCCACAATTGTTGACTGTTGAACCTTGAAAGTAAAAATAGTGATAACTCCTTCTAGGAAACCCCAAACAATGCAATTCAAAAGTGTAAATTGAAGTTAAGACGTTGATCTTTTCAATGACATAAGTGATCGGACTATTTTATACCTATTTGAGGTCCCCTATTTCCAATCGTTTGTCTCGTTTTCGAGCGTATTTTTATATATAATGTTTTTTTGTTTGAGTCTTGTGTAGGTACATATTCCCTACAATAAGGTTTTGAGCTTAAAGATTAGTTTGGGAGGCAAAATGAGCTAAAAACGGAAGAAATTGTATATGCTTGTGTAGAATGGTCAACTTGCAGAGGTTATATCTTCGTCCTCAGAATGAACCACATTGATATCTTTATATATTCGGAAAGCCCCAGAAGTCTAGTTTCCAGAACATTTTACATATTGCAATTCCAAGCTTTCTACAGGAAGTTATGGCCATTTCTGTAACGGTGCGCAATGCTGAAAACGCTGAAATGCTGTCAGGTCTAAACGGCGGCCACGCCGCCGAACCAAACCGCCGAATCACTCCAGAAAGTCATTTTTTGGGTGAATTTCAGGGACAGTTTCATCCTTTCACCCCAACCTTCAGCCCTAACCTCTCAACACTATATAAACACCTTATTCTCTTCTCTCCCACTAGAATACACACCCCACACCACTTCCTCTTCTTCTTCATCTTCATCTTCTTCACCTAATAAGAGAGAGAGAAGCTTTCTAGAGCATCCATGGAGGTTTTTCCTCCATGGATGCTCCCCACTTCATCTTCTACCCATCATCCACCCATTTAGGAGTATACTGCAAGGAGAAAGGAGAGTCTTTGGACCAATTTCGAGCTAGGGTTTCATGGAGGACTTGGAGGAGGTTTTCTTCAAGGGTTGTCTCTTTTAACTCATCTCTTTGTATTTCTTGTTTTCTTAAATGTGTAATCTCCACTTGGGAATATTTGTAAACTTATATTTGTGCTCAATATATATGATGGTTGTTTTTATATCCAATTTGTGTTTTGATTCATTCTTGATTGTTGTTAAATATATCTCTTATCTTGAAATGCATGTTTATTGATGATTGGAAATTGATATGTGTTCATGGATGGGATTAGGAGTAGATTAACTTAATTGTAGGAGTAGTTGTAATCAAATATCTCATTTGTGTGTGTATGTCTTTGGAAGGTCGAAATTGCATGTTCATGGATAGGTTTGAGTGACTTAGAGTTAGGATTGTGCCTTTGCATGGGCTCTCTGGGTATAGTCTTGGCTAGGAAGAGTGGGTGAACCTATAAATTGCTATATTAGAAGGGTTTGGTTCAATGTTTTTGTTAACAATTGGACTTTAGCTATTTCTCACTCTAGGGGCTCTAGGTGAGTCATTGTTAGAGTTACAATTATTGGTCTTTGGCTATCTCTCACACTAGGGGCTCTAGGTGAGTTATGGTTGGAGATACAATCACTCTTTCCACATTCATTAGACTTTCACGTTGCCATTTTACATTACGAAGTTATCATTGGGGCTCAATGTAGTTTTGTTTGTAGAATCGGTTCACATATGTTGGTTGCGGTTTCGTGATTGAGGGGCTCTCAACATACTCTTCAACCGTTAGCTCTATGAATGGGTATAAATCAGATTGAAGCAAGAACGAACCCTTAACTAAAATTGGATGTCTTTAATGTCTAACAACCAACTACTTATGCACTTATGTATGGTGAACTTATTGAACCTTGTGTGACCATTTTCATGCATCTCTCCTATCCACCATTTTATTTATCACTTTAAACACCATTCTCACCCTTCCATATTCTCTTTGTTTTTATTTATTTTCATTTTCATTCTCTACACACACACACACACACACCGCATTGTACATACATTTCACACACACCATTCTCACCTTTCCGCATTCTATTTACATGCTTACAATAAACTCTAGAACTTGAAATGGTTGATGAATCACACCTCCCTGCGGAACGATACCATCGCTTGCCGCTTTACTAGTCTTTTACTAGTTTAGAGCACATTGCGTAGGAAACCCCCTTTTAAATTAAATAATCTTTTGATCCTTGCGATTTTTAACGACGGAAAAAGAGGAGTATCAATAAGGCACGTCAACTAATTGTTCTGGAACCAAAAGTTATGAAGTCTCGAAATTGCCCATCGAACATGACCTGATGCTTAACAAATTAAAGTGAGAATTTGGAACCTTTTTGTACCTTAATTGTGAGTTATGTAACTAGACACTCCTATGTCAATCTCCCCTGGTTGAAAAAGTCTTGTCCTCGAGTCTGAATTGATTTCTTCACCGAGATAAGGAGAAAGATCAGAAACATTGAATGTATAGGAGACACCATATGATTCGGTCAATTTGATCTTGTATACATTCTTTCCAATACGTTCTAGCACTCTGAATGAGTCATCAGCTCTTGGTTTCAGCTTGCTTTACTTTCTAGTTGGAAACATTCTTTGTGGAGATGAATCCACACCAAATCTTCTTCTCTGAACTCAGCATGCTTGCGATGTTTGTTTCCATTCTTGTACTTGTCATTTTGCTTCAAAATTCTATCACAAACTTGTTCATACAACCTTTTGATACTGTTAGCTCTTTTTTCAGTATCCCCACTAAAATGTTTGTCAGTTGGATGTAGAACTAAATCCAAAGGACTGGTAGGATTCTTACCATAAACCACTTGAAATGAACTACAATTAGTGCTTTGACTAGTAAAATGATTGTATGCAAATTCAATCTTAGGCAAGATAAGATCCCATTGCCGAATGTTCTTACCCACATAAAACCTAAGAAGATTGCCCAAGCTTCGATTGGTAACTTTAGTTTGCCCATCTATTTGTGGATGATGAGAAGAGCTAAAATTAAGACTAGTGCAAAGCTTCCTCCAAAGAGTGCGCCAAAAATGACTTAGAAACTTTGAATCTCGATCAAACACAATGGTTTTTGGAATGCCATTCAATTTCACAATCTCCCGGAAATACAAGTCAAACACATGAGAAGCATATATAGTTTTGTAGCAAGGAATAAAATAGGCCATCTTTGAAAATCTATCAACCACCACCATAATCGAATCCTTGTTTCTTTTTGTTCTCCGTAAACCCACCAAAAAATCCAAACTAACATCTTCCTAAGGAGCACAAGCTACTGGAAGTGGTGTATACAGCTCGATATTTTGATCATGAGTCTTAGCAATATGATAGATTCGACATTGATGTACATGCCTCATCATAGCTTTCTCCATTTTAGGCCAAAAGAAATTCTCTCTCATAAGAGCAAGTGTTTTATCTCTTCCAAAGTGACCACCCAAACCACTGCCATGAGCCTCAACAATAATGGATTGTCTAAGAGAACATTGAGGGATGCACAAACAACATGCCTTGAAGAGATATCCTTCATGGATCAAGAACTAATTGTAAGGACCCTTTGCACACTCTTTCCAAATCTTGCTAAAATAAGGATCTTCTTCGTACATCTCTTTCAAAACCTCAAAGCCTACAACATTCACTTGCAAAGTGGTCAACAATGAATATTTTTGACTCAAAGCATCAACCACTACATTTTGAACACTAGATTTATGCTTGATAGTAAAGTTATAAACTTGAAGAAACTCTACCCAAGTTTCATATCTTCTGTTGAGTTTTGCTGATTGTTGATTGTTAGGATTTTAAGTCTAGTTGGCATTATTCTATATCAAAATGGTATTTCCTTTGTATTGGTATGTTGTCCTAATTGTACGGTTTATCAAACTTCAAAGATGATGGACATCATCTCAAGCAAAGTGAAGCCTTCGTGCGAGGAAAGCGTCATTGACTACAAAGGTATTAAGACCTCTTTTCCTTTTACAAGGCTTAGGCGCACACACACAAAATTCATTCATATGTGTCCCTGCATAGTAGTGCTAAATTGGTATAACACATTCACACTTGTTTTAGTATGTTCATGCATTATTCTCAAATTGACAAACATTGTAGAATTGCATGTACTAGGACTATCTCTATGAAATTGCATACTTGTGTGGCCATGTGTTTATTTGTTTGTGTGTTAGTGATTTGGGCTTGATTATGTTCTCAAATGATTTCTTGTTGAGTTCCAATCATTTCGGATACTCACTTATTAAATTTCGAGTTCAAACTAGGAAGTTACAAAACTTTACGTTCTCTTACAATGCGTTGTCTTCGTCGTCATGTATCGAGTCGAGTTCACATCCATTTGTCAAAGTTTCATAGTTGTCCTTGTGTGTTAGTGAGTTATGGTTCGTATTTCAGAAACGGATTTGAATTCTAAGTTCGGAGGCCAAAGGACAGTCGAAGAACGCAAGGGTGCATGAAGAGAGAAGGCTAACATGGGAGGCCTTCCAGTGGAGGCACGTGGCCACCACGGGGAAGAGGCCTCTCGGCCTCTCCATGGTGGCCACACACCTCCATGGAAAGGTAAAGAGAGCCCTCCCATGTGGGTCCCACTCCCTTTCATTTTCCATCCCAAACTTTTTTAAATATTCCCTCTCTCTCACTTTCACATTTTAACCATTTTTAAGAGAGAAAAGTGCAGAATTTTCTCTAAGATTTTCCCAACTTCCAAACATCATATCTCTCTCATCTTTCATACAATTTGAGTGATTCAAGTTGGAGAATCTTCGTTTTGGAGTCCTTTACAAACCCCAAGTAACCTTGAGGTCATTTGATCAAGCTTTCATTTGGTTCCAAACCAAATTCGGACTGCACTCCATTGTTCTAGGTAATTGTAAAATCCTTTGTGATCTTGAGCTTAAATGTTCTACCTTGGGCTTTCTTCTTATATATGTGTATGTTTTTGATCATATATTATTAGGTTTGCAGGCTTCAGTTAAAAGCTAATTTGATCTTAATTAGAATCTTGAATGTGAGTTAGGTTTTTCTAAACCTATGTTTTCATATGCTTGAGAGTTGTATTGTGATTAGCTTTGTATTTAAGAATATTTGTGCATTGATTATTGATATTCTAATGATAAATGATTCCTAATTGTGCTATGTTTCTTTGATTGAACATATTCGAAAATAGCACATGTTTGTGTATGTTTTAGAGCATTGATTGGATTCACTTAATTGATATTTGAATACATGCTCTAATTGATTTCTAGAAGAAGTTTGAAGATCTAATCTCACTTCTCTAGCATTTTTGTTTTTGTACTAAAGGCTTGAATATGTGCTTCATGAACATGTGTTTATCACAAGCTTTAGTTGCATGAATCAAATCTAGGATCAAAGTATGTTTGGTGTATTGGCATATCTAGATTTCATTTTTTTCATGTGTTTATGACCTAGACTAATTTTATTGTGATCTTTGTTGACTAAGTCTAATTCTACATGAACTGTACATAATCCATACATTTCATATGTTCATGCATCATCTTGTGTGATAGCATAATTTGAATTGTAAACTAGAAAATCATACATTTTGTGCTTATTATCTAATTCTAGTTTCCATAGCTTATATTGATCATATGTTCTATGTTGGTTGTGTTTGCATAACTTAGATCACTTGCCTTGTAAAAGGTGGAAGTCTTAGCAAGAGGTGTGTGGTCTCTAGTAAGACCAAACATGTATACTTTCTAGAGGCATGCGATTTATCTTGGATAGGAAGTACGCAAGTTTCTCTCTAGTGGGAATAAGTAGGAGGGATATCCAATAGATAGTGATACATGTGAGTTGGTCACTTTTGAGGGTGTACTATTATTTAACTAGTGAAAAACATTTTGCTGGTGGTTGTGAATTCAACTCGTAGATGTTTCCTATTTGGAGATTTACCATGTTAAAAATATCGTGTGTCAAGTTTCTCTTTTCTTATCTCTTCGATATTTGTTTAATTGAATCAAATTGATCTTGTATGATTTGTAATTGATTATACCCTTGTGAGACAAGATCTTTGATTGACTTTGTTTCATAATATGTACTTGAACATTTGAGACATTTATAATGAATACAAGTACTTGTTGATTTATGTATTTTTGTATAATCTCCTCATGCAAATCATAGGCTATGTTTGATCCTTCAAATTGAATATGTTTATCTATAGTCTATGTATGCTTGTTTGTGTTTATTGATGTGTGATACAAGCTATCTAGAGGGACAAACTTTTGTTTGTTCCAAGGGATTGAAAAGACTTAAAAATCTATTCACCCCCATCTAGGTTAGCTTTAGGCAATTTAACTGAGATTGTATTTACATTGATGAACTTCAAAGCTTCATGATTAGTAAAGAGAACAAATGTTTTTGGAAAGAGGTACTGATTCCAATGATTCAAGGCTCAATAAATTGCATAGAACTCCTTGTCATAAGTAGAGTATTTTCTGCGTGAATCATTCAACTTCTCACTAAAGAAGGCATTTGGTTTACCCTCTTAGCTAAGAACAGCACCAATACCTGAATTAGAAGCGTCACATTCCAGTTCAAACACCTTTCCAAAATTTGGAAGTGAAAGAATAGGAACTTCAATTACCTTTCTCTTGATCAGTTCAAAACTCTTTTGAGCATCATTTGTCCATTTGAAACCATGACCTTTCAAGCACTCAGTGATGGGAGCAACAATAAAACTGAACCCTTTTATAAAACGACGATAAAATGAAGCAAGTCCATAAAAGCTTCGAATGTCATGAAGTGACTTTGGTTTAGACCAGCTAAGAATTGCTTCCACCTTGCTAGGATCCATCTTGATTCCATCACTAGAAACAACATAGCCTAAGAAAATAAGGTTGTCCATGAAAAACTTGCATTTCTTCAGATTAACATAGAGTTTTTTTATCTTTCAATATGCTAAAAATTTGCCCAAGATGATTCAAGTGTTTCCTTTCATATTTGTTGTACACCAAAATATCATCAAAATAAATAACAAGAAATTTCCCAATGCATGGTTTAAGAATATGGTTCATAAAGCGCATAAAAGTACTAGGAGCATTAGAAAGACCAAATGGCATAAGAATCCATTCAAAAAGTCCATCTCTTGTTTTAAATGTTATCTTCCACTCGTCTCCATCTCTCATTCTAATATGATGATACCCACTTCGAAGATCAATTTTTGAGAAGATTGTAGCATTATAGAGCTGATCTAGAAGATCATTAAGTCGTGGAATGGGAAAACGATAATCAACTGTAATCTTGTTCACTGCTCTCTATCAACACACATACGCCAGAGAGATTAGAGATAAGGCATATTTTTATTTTATTTTTTTAAAACAGTGATGGGGTGTATTAAGTTTGAAAAATAAGTAAAAAAGGTAGTTTGGGAAATTAAAAAAAAAACTAATAAATCCATTTAATTTTATATAATTAAATCAAATTTTTTAAAAGTGGGGTATAAATAGGTCACTGGAGGGGTGCCAATAGCACCAGTCAATATTTAAACTTAGGACCTCAACATTTGTCATAGACCCATATATTTATATTGTGGGCACTTAAGAAAAATTAAACCATTAAAGATAAAAAACAATTACACTTAATATGAATTTTTTTTTTTTTTTTTTTTTTTTTTTTTTTTTTTTTTTTTTTTTTGTGAATTTCATCACCCGAAGAAGTTTATGTACAACAAAAACGATTCGCACCTAATTGAAAATGTTCTATTTTATTTATATATAAAAATAAAAAAAAAATCATAATAGCCTTTATCATTTTTATTGAAACAAATTTCTCTACATGTGCAAATGAGATATCATTCACCCATTCACCCACTAATCTCCTATTCAATGATGTAGTTGAAACTATTTTTATTTTTCCATAATAAAAAATTGATTATTAAACTAAGACATGTCACATTGTATATTTCTTTAGAAAATGATGATTTATTAGTTCCGAGAGTTGCATATCCTTGATAACAAAAAATAACTCATCATGATAACAATGGTGAAAGTTGATTGATAAACTTGCAATTAAATGTTGTGTGTGTGTGTGTGTGTGGGGGTGGGGGCGGTGATTATTATTTTTAAATATATTTAGAGCCAATCAACGATCACGAGAGTTATCTAAACAAGTTTAAATTAAATCATAAATCAATTAATAAATTTAACTTTTAAAAAAATAATTTTAACACTATGTTTGGTTAGATGGAATAGGAGAGAAAGGAAAGGAAATGATTTATAATATCTTGTTTGGATTGTTAAATGAGAGGGAAAGGAAATGAAAAGGAAGGAAAATGAGGTAATAATTTCTTCTTGTTTCACCTAATTTGATTTCCACCCAAATTTGGGAGGAAAAGGAGGGAAAAGAATCCAGAATTAATGATTTTTTTCAATATTCCAAAACTAACCTTATTAATATTGGGTATTCATATTATTGAAAGAATGTTATTTTTGTAAATAGAATAAAATGTATTCATTTATTTCTTCCCTCCAAATAAGATTGATTTCTTTTCCTTTCTTGTCTATTTATAACCATTAACATGTCTGGAAAAAGGATCTTACTCCCAAGTGCAGGAGTGTCGAAGTAATAATATAACCTGGTAAGTACATGGTCGTTCCTCAGGGAAGAAGTTTTAATGTTCACAATAACCAACAATAATCACAAGAGATATTAAGAAATAAAATGATTAAATTGGTGAATGATGGACAAATATAATGATAAAATTACTCAAATAAAAATATGTATGCTAAGGTTAGAGGCTCCACTCTTGGTATTTAGAATAAAGGTTTATTTAACTCTTTTTATAACACAATCGGAATCCACACACAAAAGAGGTTCCAATTGGAAAATACAACAACCTAAGCTCGTTTGAACATATATGAAATTATATCTCTTTCCATTTAATTAAATTACAAGGATTACCCACTCTTCGATTCAATGGGTTTCAAGTACTCAATGTGCCAATCACTACCATGAATCAAGAATCCTTTACTAGAGGCGTAGGTATAACTAAAACCGTATAATATCTAGAAGGACACAACTGTCCAAAATGATTCAAGTATCCATTGATAGGATTGTCTACAATAAGTCAAGATCCCCATACATAATAGAGAAATCAAGGTTAGAGTCAAGTAAATAAAGAAAAAGAAACGTAAATCATATATGTGAAAAACAAATGAATATAAACATTAACCACAATTTAAGAGTTTTAATAAACCTTTATTTTCATACCAAGAGCTTCACCTTTTCACCTAATAATGAAACTAGTTACTCATGGAAATAGAAATAAGCATGGAAATATAAAAGGAATTGGTAAGAAAAAAGTTTATAGTGAAAGAGAGAAATAATAATAATACATGCAAGGTGAACTTGCAATGAGCCAAGATGATTCAAGAGTGTAAGGATTCCCATATCTTAATTGGCTAATTTCATGGACAAACCACGTGTTGGGGATTGTATGTAAGGGTAGCTTAAGTGGTTCATAATCAAGCTCAAGACCCTCTCTTGTCCTCAAGGTTGATAAGCACCAAAGGTAAACTTCTATGTGCTTAATTTTCTTTGAAGAGATTAGTTGCACACACACAATCACATCTCATGCTTAATTCGTTTTCTTGTATGTTGTGTATGTGTTGTTATTATGTGCTCATTAATGTTCATTAACATCTCTTCTTACATGCTTTACATGATTGCATTTTGTATGACCAAAGTCATGTTCATTCTAGACTTAGGATTGCAGTCATGGTGTTGGCACTGTACAAAGCGCTGTACGTACAGCGCCTATATGAGACCTGGTTGAAATTGGCTCTTCAATGCATCAGGTCTGATGCACTTTGAAGAGGCGTTGTACAGGCGCTGTTCAGAAGCGTTGTATGTACAACGCCCATCTCAGACCCGAGAGATCAGTCATGTGGCATTGTTCAGGCGTTGTACAGAAGCGCTCTACGAACAGCGCCTATGAAGAAATGTTCTTCATTTCCCAGGTAGGCGCTGTACAAGTCGCTCTACGTACAGCGACTCGTACAGCGCCCAAGGCAAAATAGGGACAACTTATCAAAACGCACCACTTTGGTTTTGACACCCTATATATATGCCTCTATGACTTTAGGTCATTCAAGTGAGTTGATTTTCAGATTTCATACTTAAAATATTTTTCAAGCAAAGAAAAATACAAAAGAACTCACCTTTAACCACTCAAATCAAATCCCTTATGCATCAAATTTCATATTGCATCTTCTGTGTCTATATAGAAAGCATCCATGTATGTGTTTGCATCATCACAACTTGCTTGGTAAGATTTTGATTAATTTCATCTTATTTTAGTATTTTTACTATCAAGCCATCTCTTTTAAATTACTTGTATATTTTAGATCATATGCTAAATACAAGAAAAGAGAATTAATTGTGATGAATTGATTGAGTGTTGTATTGTGATAGCTATCTAGGTTTTGCTTAATCTTGATTAGCTAAGCTATTTGACATGTCATCTAGCTCTTGATATCTAGGGTTGATTTAATTGATTATATCATCATCCTAGATAAGCATCTAAGGTTCCCTAGCCTTGTTTGTTATTTGAATATTCATACATATTCACATAGGTTGCATAATCTCTTCATTGAGAATTAAGTCTTGGGGTTAAGGTTGCTTAGGCCTCAAGCAATTAGAACTAGAGCCACTTTTAAAGGCCCGCGTGGTAGAAGTGGGGGGTTATTGACCGGAGTGTTAGACGAGGTCTACATAGGTTGTAAACTCCA
Source organism: Acer saccharum (assembly GCA_030490815.1). Classification (NCBI taxonomy): domain Eukaryota; kingdom Viridiplantae; phylum Streptophyta; class Magnoliopsida; order Sapindales; family Sapindaceae; genus Acer; species Acer saccharum. Next base: position 24,814,091 of record CM059876.1, read on the forward strand.
TTTCAATTAGTGGATTTCGAGGTTCGAGTGTGGCGCACTAAACAGCCCGTGGTTTTTCCCAGTGGTTGGGTTTCCACGTATATATCAAGTGTCATTTAAATTTCGCATCTTATTACACTTGCTATATTTTTATGACTAGTTATGGGTATTTTCGTAATCTTGACATGCATGCGAAAATTGGGTAATAACGATTAAAATCTATTCACCCCCCCCCCCCCCCCCCCCCCCCCCACCCCCTCTAGATTTATTTAGAACACACCGAACGTTTATTTATTGAACTTTCAACTGGTATCAGAGCGGGTTCCTAGATATACTTAGGTGATCCTAGCTCATTTAAGGTGTGTTGTGCATTTGTGTGATTTTTGCTCATTCATACATTTTGCATACATTTCATTCATTTGATACAATGAGTGGATTCGGTGGCAACCATGAGGGTGCATCAAGTACATGACCTCCTCTCCTCACTGATGTGAATTATGCCTCATGGAAAGGCAAGATGGAAGCGTACGTGTGCCAAATCCATGATAGGGCATGGATGGCTATTGAAGATGGGTATGCACCTCCTATGATGACTCCCACGGGTGGTGGAGAAGAAGTACTCAAGCCTAAGGCTCAATGGTCCACTGAAGAGTTTGAAATTTTAAAATGGAATAAGAAGGCATGGCATGCTCTTCTATGTGCAGTGGATGAAAATCAGTACAAACTGATTCAGAACACTAGGATAGCCAAGGAGGCATGGGATATCCTAGAGGTTGCACACGAAGGAACCGACGTCGTCAAGGATTCCAAGCTATAAGTCCTTCAAACGCAATTTGAGTTGCTTAAGATGGAGGAGGACGAGTGCTTCAATGACTTTGAAGTCAAGTTGATGGATATTGTCAATCAAAGCCATCAACTCGGTGATCCTTATTTGGATAGGAGAGTTAAGCAGAAAATTATGAGATCTCTCCCCGCTAGGTTTGAATCAAAGGTGACGGCTTTAGAGGAGAATAGCACTTACAAGGATATGAAGTCGAGCGAGGTAATTGGAAGACTCCTCGCCTATGAATCTAGGAAGGCTCCTAGTATTTCAACTCCTAAAAAGCAAAAAGGAATTGCTTTGAAAGCTTCTGAGGTTGAGAAGGAGGAAAAAGGTGACTCGGACTACGACATGGCTTTGTTGCTTAGAAGATTCAAGAAGTTTGTCAAGTTTGAGAATAAAGGCTTTGGATCCAAAGGCCAAGAATTGAAGAAAAAGGCTCCCTTTAAGAGTTTTGAGCCTAGGCAAGAGAAGAGTGAAAAGAAAGGGGTCCAATGCTATGAGTATGGCGGTATAGGACACTTCTCACCCGATTGTGGGAACTTGAAGAACAAGATGGCAAAAGTGATGACCGCCACGTGGAGTGAAAGTGATGACTCTGGAAAGGGAGACAAGTCATCAAGTGATGATGAGCTTACCATCGACTACACGGCATTTGGGGCCACTTGTGTAGAAGACAAAGTTGTTGGTAAGAATGACTTGACTAGAGATCCCATAGTAGAAAGAGATGAAGAAGTAGCTCTAGAGGAGATATGGGTAACTACTCATTGGGACATGACTCTCATCAACTCAAGAGACCAAGGTGAAGGTCTAAATGAGGGAAATGACTCCATAGGTGAGATGGAGAGTGGAGGAGATAACTCAAGTGTAGATGACTCCTCATCTAACTCTACAAATGGAAATGTAGAGAAAATGGATGTTCATGACTTTATAGTCAAGTGTGAAAGTTCATTGAAGAAGAACAATAGAAAATTGAAGATTTTAGAGGATGAAAATCTAGAACTTTCAACACACAATGACCACTTAAGTAAACAAGTGGAAACATCCAAGATGATTGAAGACAAGCTAAGGGATGAGCTAGCTATGTCTAAGAGGAATGAAGAAGGGTTAAAAAGGGAGCTTGATGAAGCTAAAGAGTCATTGACTCGAATGACCTTAAGCACCAAGAAGCTTAACCACATGCATAGTGTTGGAAAGAACCCTTATGATAAGAAAGGTATTGGGTATGAAGATTGCAAGGAGATCTCCACTCCCACTAAGACCATCTTTGTCAAGAGTTTGGGCAAGAATAAAGCCTCACCGGTGCACACACCTAGGAAGAAAATCGATCTAGGACAATGCTCAAGAAGTGCACATGTGAAGGAAGCCCCAAGGAGACAACCTCAAGCTCAACGCATAAGAGTCTCTCAAGTCAACATTCCTCAACAAATGACTCTCAATGGAAAGAGGCCAATCATGCAAAATGAACCAAGGAAGCAAGATAGACCAGTTCAACAACAAAGAAGGTTTGAACCCGCTCAACCACAAAGTCATGGGAAGGCTCCTATGCATGCACAAGGACATGGTATGAATTCTAAATTTATCCCTACATGTCACTTTTGTGGTATTGATGGTCACATTAGACCAAATTGCTTTTATTTCATTAAATTGTGTAGAATCAAAAGCATGATTGAAAAGAGAATGACAAGAGCTAGAATGCATGCTAATAGGAAGGAAAATATTCATATTCATGATCCTATTATTTCTAGAACTCTTGACACATTGACCACTAGGAAGAAAAATGTCATATCTATGTGGATAAGGAAAGATGAACCCGCTTGCTACGAGACTAACAAGTCTCATATAGGTTCAACTAAGTCCAATGGACTTGGTAGGTCCATAGGACCTCATGACCTTCATTGATGAAGGATGGTGATGACCCCATATGGGGAACTCAAGCAAAGAGAGCAATTGCATTCTTGTTACATGCAAGTTTTTTTTTGAAAAATCTTATGCTTTTTTGTTGATTGCTTGAGTAAGCTTGGTTGCACATATGTATATATGTTTTCAATTCAATAAGTGTGAACCTTGCTTGTTTACAATCCATGTCATATTTATGTTCAAACATGCATTTTTGAACTAGGAGATTTACTTAGGAAATATGATTTGAATGACCTATAATTATCTCCATGACATGATGATTCTTATTGACATGCTTAAAAATTGAAAAGCATGAGTTGTTTTTAACATGCTAATGTCATATGGAAAAGCATGAAATTCATATAACATGCTCAAATGAAAGGCATGAATTGATGATTGCATATTTTTAATGCAAAACTTGTGTGAAAAAGCTTATGAGACTCAAAATGAATAAAGGATCTTGTATCCGTTCAAAGGATTTTAAAATCCAAATGTCTCTCTCTCTTTATTAGTTGAACATGGCTACTATCATAAGGATATATTATCCGGAAAAATCAAATAGGGTGCAAAGTCGCTCATGCCATGTTTCACTTATAAAGTTGGATATAGTTGCTCATAAATTAAAATCAATGAAAACTCTATATCCTTACTTTTCTCATGACAATGGTGAAATTGGTTTGAATTCTTATTAAAAACCTTTGTCATTTGCTTTGCCAAATACCATTGTATTTTGGACTTGAATGCTACATGTCTTGTATGCAAAGCATTTTTGATTCACACATTTTATCAAAATAAATCTCCTTGTTTCTCTCCAATTAATTGAGTTGCATAAAGTGCATTTTATGATTATGCAAATGACTTGAATGCTATCATCTCTCTTTGCTAAGTGACCCGGTTGGGGACTACTCCTTTGCCTATATCATGACAAAAAGGGGGAGTAGATTGGTGGTAAGGGGAGTTGCAAATTGTGGTAGCAATTATGCATGTTGAGGAGACAATACATTGAGAGGGAGTAACCCGTTGAGGGGGAGCATTGCATTCACAATTATTGCATGATGTTGTAGTTGTACTTAAATTCTTAGAATGCAAATGCTTGTTTTTATTCTCACTTGATTCATCTCATTTTTACTTGAATTGGAAAGTACAGAAACTTTGCTTTCAAGGACTAATTGTTCTACAAGAGATTGAAGACTTCAAGATTTTTTTAAAAATATCTCTTTGTAATGTAGATAATCATTGTTGACCTGTAGTTTCTATTATGTTGTGAGGAATCAATATGAGTGGTGGTTTTGTCACAAAATAGCCAAAGGGGGAGATTGTAAGGATTCCCATATCTTGATTGGCTAATTCCGTGGACAAACCACGTGTTGGGGATTGTATGTAAGGGTAGCTTAAGTGGTTCATAATTAAGCTCAAGACCCTCTCTTGTCCTCAAGGTTGATAAGCACCAAAGGTAAACTTTTATGTGCTTAATTTGCTTTGAAGAGATTAGTTGCACACACACACTCACATCTCATGTTTAATTTGTTTTCTTGTATGTTGTGTATGTGTTGTTATTATGTGTTCATTAATGTTCATTAACATCTCTTCTTGCATGCTTTACATGATTGCATTTTGTATGACCAAAGTCATGTTCATTCTAGCCTTAGGATTGCATTCATAGTGTTGGCGCTGTACAAAGCGTTGTTGAAGGGGTTATACGTACAGTGCCTATATGAGACCTGGTTGAAATTGGCTCTTCAATGCATCAAGTTTGATGCACTTTGAAGAGGCATTGTACGGGCGCTGTTCAGAAGTGATGTACGTACAGCGCCCATCTCAGACCCAAAAGATCAGTCATATGGCGCTGTTCAGGCCCTGTACAGAAGCGCTCTACGAACAGTGCCTATGAAGAAATGTTCTTCATTTCCTAGGTAGGCGCTGTACAAGTCGCTCTACGTACAGCGCCCAAGGCAAAATAGGGACAACTTATCAAAACGCACCACTTTGGTTTTGACACCCTATATATATGCCTCTATGACTTTAGGTCATTCAAGTGAGTTGATTTTCAGATTTCATACTTAGAATATTTTTCAAGCAAAGAAAAATATGAAAGAACTCACCTTTAACCACTAAAATCAAATCCTTTGTGCATCAAATTTCATATTGCATCTTCTATGTCTATATAGAAAGCATCCATGTATGGGTTTGCATCATCACAACTTGCTTGGTAAGATTTTGATTAATTTCATCTTATTTTAGTATTTTTATTATCAAGCCATCTCTTTTAAATTACTTGTATGTTTTAGATCGTATGCTAAATACAAGAAAAGAGAATTGATTGTGATGAATTGATTGAGTGTTGTATTATGATAGCTATCTAGGTTTTGCTTAATCTTGATTAGCTAAGCTATTTGACATGTCATCTAGCTCTTGATATCTAGGGTTGATTTAATTGATTATATCATCATCCTAGATAAGCATCTAAGGTTCCCTAGCCTTGTTTGTTATTTGAATATTCATATATATTCACATAGGTTGCATAATCTCTTCATTGAGAATTAAGTCTTGGGGCTAAGGTTGCTTAGGCCTCAAGCAATTAGAACTAGAGCTACTTTTAAAGGCCCGCGTGGTAGAAGTGGGGGGTTATTGACCGGAGTGTTAGACGAGGTCTACATAGGTTGTAAACTCCATTTCAATTAGTGGATTTCGAGGTTCGAGTGTGGAGTACTAAACATCCCGTGGTTTTTCCTAGTGGTTGGGTTTCCACGTATATATCAAGTGTCATTTAAATTCCGCATCTTATTACACTTTCTATATTTTTGTGATTAGTTAGGGGTATTTTCGTAATCTTGACATGCATGCGAAAATTGGGTAATAACGATTAAAATCTATTCACCCCCCCTCTAGATTTATTTAGAACACACCGAGCGTTTATTTATTGAACTTTCAAAGATACAAATTAAGATTTTCAAGGTGTGTTTTCAGCCATTTACAAGGCCTCTTTTTATAGAGAGCTCGAAGGGCAAAAGGGTGGGGAACATAGTTAATTAATGTTTAGCCACCTAACATTGACAATTTTGGATTGCCCATACATGCACTGTCTTTGAACCCAGATTTTGTGTTGCTTGCTTTAGATTTGGCTCTGACATGAATAGAAGAAGTGTGTATTTTTACTTAGCTTTCTAGAATGGTTTGGTTCGTAATTATCCAAAATCTATAGCTCAAGTTATGCCCAAAACACTGAAGCATGTTCAATGTGTGCCGAAACTATACATATGTCATCTTCCATCCTCTGTTTGACCTTCAAAACGTCAGAATCTTGAATTCAATGTCGAATGCATTTTTGTAGGAAATTGAATCATCTTTCCACAAGAAAAAGAATGGGATTAATCCAATATTTGAGTGAAAAGTTATGCCCATTTCAAGTAACCTGCGTCAAAATAACAATATCAAAAATAAAAGACAAAAGTGTAAATGTGCTTAAGTTAGGAGAGTTAATGACACTACTAGTGTAAAATAATGATTTCACCCTTATTAAACATACACTTTTATGTGTTCATCAACCATCCAAACAACAATTATTAAAAACACTTTCTTTTCCTTTCCTTTCCTCATTTACCTTTTCTTTCTTTTCTCTCATATTCCACCAATCTAAACATAGTGCAAAAGATTTTTAAGATCTGTATTTCAAAAATAAAATATTCAAGATTTTTTTTTTTTTGGTTCATGGGGTCTGGGGGCTCATTAACTGCCTCCGCCCTTTATTCCAAGAATATTCCCTCTTTTCCATTTTCTCTCTCTTAAGTCTTACAGCCTCTCCTAGAATTCCTAATAGAGGGGCATCCATCAAATTTTCTTTCTGGGTTTAACTACTATATAGGAATTATATACAAGCTAGAGTAGTTATGAGAGAGTTATTTTCTTCCGGTTATAATGTTTCTTTTAGTTTTCAAATCTTTGATTTTTATAACCTTGGGTTGAAATCCAATTACTAACAACTAACCTTGTAACTATATACGCTACTTATAAACGTCAGGAAAAAAAAAAATAGTAGGTGTATAGTAGTCGAACCATTTCTTATTTTCTTTATATTCCTTGTTTCTATTTGACACATGCATACATACACATACATATAATATAACAAACAAACTACATTTCGAAGATTGTTTTTCTTTATATAACAATTAACATATTGGCTGCCGATATTGCTACCCATAAAACTAATTAGTACACCTATATTTTATTAAAAATTTTAATTACATATATATCTCAATAGAAATGTACCAATAAGGATAAATTACTTTAATTAAAATTAAACAAAATACTATGTACACTCATTAATTATACACATATCTTCAACTATATCTCTTTATTAAAAAAAAAAAAAAATGATAAACTCTAACTTATGATAAACCCTAATTAAACTCTAATTTTATTTCAAGTATCAAACTTTCTCATCACCACATGATTATCTTATAACAAAGTAATGAAAAAAGAATTTTAAGAGGACTCCGATCATATATATGTAGGTATTATTTTACTTATTATTTATTTTTTTTTTTTGTCTTTATTTTATGTCTAGTAATGAACTCTATGAATAAACAAAAAATATATTTTTTTAAAGATAGCCATAGATATTAATTAGTTTTTGTTTTGTTTTTTTTTTTGTTTTTTGTATAGCAATATATATAAGAGAATTTCAGATTGAAAATCTCTAGATCTCATATACAATCCAGTTATACATCTTCCCTTGCAATAAGGCTCCTACATTTCCAAAAGTAAATTGGATCATTATTAGAAGAGGATTTGATTCCAAAAGTAATATGATATATATATATATATATATATATATATATATTTGTATATAAATTGGGTGTGTTTATAATTTAAGAGAGTTTATAAAAAAAAATGTATTAAAATGAATATATTCATTTCAATAAGGGTACTATTGACATTAGGATGGGTCCTTATAGCAAGATTTATTTTTAAAATTTTAGACATGAGTATACTTATAAAATGGGTGTACTAATTAGTTTTATGAGTGGCAATATCCGTACCCTAACATATTTCACATCAAATTTATAATGGAAATTATCAAATAAGTCCAAGATGTTTTTCTTAATTTCAAACAGTTTGTGACTTTTTTATTTTTGATCAAATTGGTCTTTATGTTTTTCACAAGTACAAAATAAGTTCCAGAATTTCCAGAAGTGAAAAGTGACCAAATTGCTCTCTCTCACGGTCAAACCCAACATTTAACTTTAACATATTCCGTAAAAGGACATTAATAACCCCTGGTTTGTCTTATTTGAATAAAATTAATTAAATTAAAAATTAAAAACTTAATTAAAATAAACAAGAAAATAATAATTTTATATTTGGTAATATTTTGAAAAAAAAAATCACATGAGATTTATAAGGGCAACCAAATAAGTCTAATATTTGTTTTCCTCAATTTCAAATGACTAAATTAGTAATCATATTTTTCACAAGTAAAAAATAAGTTTACGACTTTCCAAAATTGAAAAGTGACCAGATTACTCTCTCTTATGCCCAAACTGTTACACGTGTGTGGCTTTTCCACCACATACATTCTTTTGGCTTCTTGAGTAAGCCAAGCCACGTGGAAGCATGCCTTGTTTTGCTTCATGTTTAAGTAAATTAAGTGGTGAAATATTACAATAACCATCCCTCTCTTTCTTGCTTATATATATGGCTTTCATTGTAAATAGTAATGTTGTTGTAAAAAACTGATACTCACTCAAAATCAATAAATGGCAATATATTCTCTCTCGCCTATCTCTCTTTGTTTCATCTCTTATTTTATTTTATTTCTCTCTTATTAATTATTTACTTTATCATATTATTACTCTCTCATCTTGTTTCTATTATATTATCTATTGTTTCAATTTAATTTACAACACGTTATCAGCACGATGCTGTTATTTCCAGAACCTGAAGTTCTGAATTTATTACCACTAGAACCTGAAGTTCCTATATTTATTTCCAGAACTTGAAGTTTCTGAATTTATTATTACTAGAACCTAAAGTTTCCAGTTTTTTATTTACTAATACCAGAACCTGCAGTTCTAGATTTACTTTCTCGCATTTATTTTTACACAATTTACTTTCTCGCATTTTATTTACTTTTACGCGATTTACTTTCCTGCATTTATTTATTTATACGCTTTTATGAGATTGGCTATGCCAACATACCAGAACCTGCAGTTCTAGATTTACTTTTTTCACATTTATTATTACGCATTATATTTTGCAATTTTGTTTAAATAGTTTGGTCACCCATCCAGAACCTGAAGTTTATAGATTTATTTATCATTACCGGAACCTGAAGCTTCTGGATTTATTTACTTACAAATATTCCTTTATATATCTGAAGGTTTAAATGCCTCGGATTTTTGTCAGACCAGAAGTTCTTACTCCGATTGTGATTTTCGGATAACCAAAAGTTGTAATAATGTCAAAGCTTACAAATTTGAAATTTGCTGTACTAGAAGTGTCTAGGGACAACTACGATATGAAAGCCCAATACCTAACAGTTACAGAACCAGAAGTTCTATGGCAAGAACTAAAAGATTGATTTGATAACCAACCCGATGTTGCATTACCAAATGCTAGGCATTAGTGGCAACATTTACATTTTCAAGACTTTAGATCAGTCTCTAAGTATAATTCTGCTTTATTCAAAATCACTACACAGCTAAAATTGTGTGGTCAGGATATTGGCTAGTCTCTTTTATGACTCTCGCAATAGCACGAGGTCGGAGAGTAGCACAATGGTGAATAAGATTCGTTCCCACAGGGATCGAGTGATCGATTACCGAAATTGATTAGCCTTGATGCTATTCAAACAAGCGAAAAAGGATATTTAAACTAAGTAAATTAAACTAATTTAATCTAATGACTAATGCTAATGCAAGAAATAAAATAACACTAAAATAAACTCAAATGTAATATCGAAGAAAAACATGCTAGGACTTGACTACATCCCACCCTCAATTGACTTCCGTTTTAGACTCAATTATTCACCCAAAACATACTCATGCAATTTGTAGATTCATGCACCCTAATATTAACCTACAATCTTGGTCAAGCAAAGTAGATTACACACGAAACGTACCCAAGCCTATCTCTCGATTACCCGGAATATACGAATTGAGTTCATTAAGTTTGTTGGCGCACTAAACGAATCCTATACGCTAGCCTAAGTGGGTGTACTTTTCTAGACATGCATAGAGGGCATTTATCGAACACGTGGTGTGCGTCTCCGGTCAGTACATAACACACCACAATAATTCATTCAAATGGAGATCAATCACTTGAAAGCTTTAAGCATACAAAAATACCCATACAAACCACAAGTTGCACATAAATGGATAAACAAGAATCAATATAAATATATAGTCATGGGTGGGGTTTCATCAAATCCTAGCAATATATATTTAGCTCATATTACAAAGAATAGCCATAACATAGATAAAATCAAATAAATACATGGCTATGAAAAAGAGTAAAGGAGAAAGGATGTAGAGAAAACTAATGGAGAGCTTCCTCTTCTTCTTTGGATCTTCTTCTCCTCCTCTCTTTCTTCAACTCTCTCTTGCCCAAAAAGGTGGGGTGATGGTGGATGTGGAAAAGTGGAAGTGAAGTTTGTGTTTGGATGTTAAGGAGATTTGGATGCTAGATGGGTTGTGGAAGATGGAAGGTGAGAGTAAAAATGGTGTCTTGGGTTCTTTTTGGTGAGAGAGTTCTCCTTTGGTTCAAAAATATCAAAGGTTTATATAGAGGAATGAATTAGGTCAAGGGCAAGGAGGTAAAATCTTGATTTTTAACATATTTTGGGTAAAAGGGCGAGCTTGGGGTGACCTGGGTGTGATTTGGATGCTCTTGGTTGAAGAAAACTGTTGAAAACCCGAGAGATTAGCGACCTTGAGGGGCGAGCTGCTTGAGCTCGCCTTGGGCTCGCATCTCTCTCGGGTGAAGTTTTCCAGCTTCGCGCACCGTTACGAAAATGGCCATAAATTCCTCTAGCGAACTCGGAATCGCGATCCGTAAAAAGCGTTAGAAAGTAGACTCGTGGGGCTTTCCGAAAATAGGTTATACAAAACATAGTTCAATCGGAGGAGGGAGATATGGCCCCCGAAAGTTGAAAGCTCTGCACTAAGATTTCCAATTTCAGCCCTTTAACCTCCAAAACTCTTCAATTATGCTCAACACCTTATTTTAAAGCATACAACCTACACAATGCTCACAAAATGCATTATATACAAAAACACACTCGACAACGAGTACAAAATCTAGGAAATAGGGACCTCAAATAGGTATGTAAATCATCCAATCAGATATAATCCGAAATCATCAATAAAAGCAAATAGAAAATTTTCTCCCCTTTTCACTTTATCTCATACTGTTATTCTCTCATTCTTCTTCATCTTATTTCTGTTATATTATCTATTATTGTAATTTTACGCATCTATTTAATTTTATGCAATTTATGTATCTCAGTATGCCAACTAACTAGAACCTGAAGTTTCTAGATTTGTATAAATCATGTGTTGAGCCTAACTAGGTCAATTGTTAAGTTTTTGGAATTTAAACCAAGCTCAGCTTGACCGACGAACCAAAATCTGAAGTTTTTGGATTTATCATTATAATATTTAAATTGGCGTGGTTTTACAAACTGATCATAATCTGAAGTTCTAAATTTTAAATTTCAGTAAAAATATGGAGTTCTGGATTCATTACTATGTACATGAATGTCATTCTTGGGACCTGAAATTCCAAAATTTGAATTCTATATAGAACCTGAAGTTCTAATTTTGAATACGAAGTATTGAATCTAAACTTGAAGTTCTTAAGTTTTGAACATGAAGTTCTAATCAGACTTGAATCTCTGAATTCACTTTAAATTGTGATATTAAAACTTTTATGTCAAAGTTTATTAGAACCATAATTCTGAATTGGATCAAGTTATGATTCTTTTATCTAGAAAGTCAATTTGTAATTTCTACTTTGTTAACGGTGATTTTTCGTGGTCACGTGGTCAACGGTTGATTGAAGTTTACGATATCAATTGAATGAGAATGATTGAAACACAAACGAGAAGAATGACAAACACAGTTACGTGGTAAAACTCCAGCGATGGAGAAACATCCACGAGTTGCTGCTAGGAGCAACGAAGCCAAATCCACTATCAAGAATCGTTACAAAATAATACTCTCCGATCTCTCACTCTTTCTCGCGTCCCCCTATTTTGTGTGTTAAGGGGGATATTTATACATGTTTTTATTAGGGTTTGGGGTGGCCGCTAGGGTTTGGTGTCGTGGTGCCCAAGTTTTGGGCGAGTGTTTCCATCCTAGACGGGTTCTGTTTCCTTTCTTGTTGTATATTTCCTGATTTGGCTGAGCTTGAGTTTGGTTCTGATTCCTCTTCCTTTATTCACGGGAAAAACTATTTGTTTCCTCGTTTAAACTCTGAGAAGCCATACCATTGCTTATCGTGGAGATGCAGGTCGTTGATTCTGTCCTGCGTTTGGAATATGAACACTGGCGACTATCTCTTTGATTGAATCCCGAGCATGCCCAAGTATGCGCCCGAGTAGGGTTGACCGCCCAAGCTGATCGTCTTCGTCCGTGGTCGGGCTAACTCACTCTTTTCCGAGTAAGTTATCGTGGGGAATTTTCGCTCCAGTTGTTGACTTATCTTGACTCCTGCTTACGTGGCCTTTTATGGTGATGACGTGTCCTTCATGACTATTTTCACCTATAACAGTACCCCCTTAAATATTTGAGCCGATTGTGCCGAGTCAGATCCCCTTGGGACAAATATTTAACTTCATACGTTTCTTTTGTAACTTGTCTTTGTTTGTCGTTTTCTTCATTAATACATCCTCGTTTGATTCGAAGCTTTTAATGACGTGTCTTAATTGCGACCGCACACATTCGATTCGTCACTTATTTTGGAAATCTTTTGATGGTGACGCTTCTGCTCTCTGGCGGCTCAAGATGTTCTCCGGTTGCCACTTGTCTCTTTTTGTTTGGCTGTGGCACAATGCATTTATGAGACATAACCTTTCTGCTCATCTGCGTGCAGCCCACGTCACGACCCACGCTCTTCTGTTTTCCTCCCGCTTCTCCTAGGGTTTTGGTCCTTTTTTGAAATCGATGTGTTGCCTATATGTATTGGCTATGCACTCACCTTTCCATTTTTATTTCTTTTTCCATTATCTTTGTGTTTTCTTCGAAAGAGAAATTCGCCTGTGCCCCTTGTGTTTCTGGGTACTTTGTTCAGTTCTGCAACTCGTCTTCTTAATCTTGCTTCATCAAGGTAATCTGCTTCGACCCCCGGACCTTTTCTTGAAGATTCTTCCTTTGTAGTCTACATCACTTCAGTTTTTCACTACATCAAGGTTAGTTCTCATGGATCCTGAAGCTAGGTACCGTCTTTTTACTGTTGGTATGATTGCTATTGAAAGAAATGATGCTCTCACTACATCAGTTATCCACAGGTTACTAAAAGAACCTCTCCTTGATCAATCGCATTTTACTAACGCCGACGTTTCTGAAATTTATCGTGACAGCCCTGCTACTTCCGGAGTTCTTCCCACTCCCGAAGTTCATTCTGTTTCTTCGAATTCATCGCAGCCTAACTCCTATCAGCCTGAAGCTCGGTCAGATTCTTCTGCTTCCACTTGTGTTGATACTCGGCCTTGGAGACAACCAGGAAAGAGGATGAGTACTCGTAAAATTTACAAGGATTCTCACTCCCTGGAGAGCCGAGTCGCGACCCAGAGGATTGTTGAGAACGACATTGAAGAGGAGCACAGGGCCGCTCGCATTCCTTTCTCTCCCGAACGGATATGTGCCTATGACATCGAGCCGAACGTGGTCGGCCCTGAAGAGATAACAAAGTATATGCGGCGGTTCGATCTGGACAGCAACGTGATTTCACTGATTCCTGCTGATGGTCGAGCTGCATGGAACCCCCTACTTGGCCACGTGGCAATCTATGGGGCAATGCTCACTTGTGGTGTTACTCTTCCTCTCCAGCCTTTCATCACTTGGTTTTTGGCTGAGGCCCGACTCGCTCCGGCGTAGTTGACTCTGAATAGCTACTGGATTTTGATGTGCATGTGGTACATGTGGCACAGGATGAAGCGGCCACCTCCCACACCTCGCGAAATCCGGCACTTCTATGCGCTGAGGCCCGTGGAGAAGATTGGGGTTTATTTCCTTCAATCGAACCAGCCCGAGTTCTGGATCCCAAAAAACGTGGTGGTCAAGGGTGAAATCGAGCCGACCACGGACGAGAAGATGAAGGGATTTGTTTGGGGCTTCCCCACTTCAAATAAATTTTGGAAGAACAGCTGATTCTTTGTAGGGCAAAAGCTGGGGCCAGTCAATCAGTTTTAATCTTGACGGTACTCGGATGACTTGCAAGGTTCCTCGGTACTTTTGTTCGCCCCAATGGAACCATATGACTTCTGCCTTTACTGACTGAGGAACTAAAGACTTTGGCTCGGGCGGCCGTCCGCCCTTTAGAGAAGAGGGGCAGACCTTATCTCTACAATGAGGGGAAAATGATTAAAGCTCGCCTTTTTCCCCAGATTTCTGCATGCCAGCAAACGCCGTAAGTTAATTGTTTTGCTTGGTTACTCTTGCATTCTTGTTCTTAAATTAGTCTACTGACTCGGGCTCCCTTTTTTTTTTTTTTTTTTTAAAGTGTTCGATGTAGACATAGTCTGCGATGCTCAGGCACGCCGGATGAAAGGCATCGTGGAAGCAAGCCGAAAAGCGGCTCTTCGCCAGCGAGATGCTGGAATAGCCCCTCCCGAAGATGACTCTGATGGGAGCGCTCCTGAGAATCTTCCCGAGGGAGGCGATGAAGAGGGAGTACCCGATTACATGCCCGAGGAGACCCATGATCAAGAAATGAATACACATTCAGTGGGAGCTGTGGGCAACCCGGAAGGCTTTGGAGCAAGAAAGACCGCTGCTGCACAGGACAATCAAGCGGGTCATTCTTCTAAGGGGAAAGAGAAAGCTGGGCCCCACTTTGAGCTTGAGCTAGAGGCTTTCTCCTGTGGAATCAATTCTCTCCATTCTATTGCAAACATGCCAAGTGCTTCATTCTAAGGTGCTGAAGCAGCTGGGGTATATTCGGGCGCGATGGCTCCGGAAATTCCAACTCCTGCCGAGCCAAATCCTACTCCAGCTCCGGAGATTCCAACTCCTGTCGAGCCAATTTCTACTCCTCATAGGGATGGCGGTGTTGTTGAAATGAGGCATCCCGATCTGGATTCTGAAGACCTTGCGGTTGACTTGAATTCTCGTAGGAGGCAATTGGGAAAGAGAAAAGCCTCGTTTTCTCCCGGTCGCCCGACCCCCAAGATCCCCCGAGTAGTTGCATATGTTGATTCATCTTCAAGTGATGAGGGGGGAGGAGAGGTTGAAAAAAACGCGGGTATGACTCCTCCACGGGACCAGATTAAAAACAGTGCTGGTGGCTCGGCTGTTTCTCCTCGGGTGGCCACGTCTGCTGGGCTCCCTTAAACTTGTGTTGGTGGTTCGAGCCCCTCAAATCAAACAGACGATCCTGCTCCCGAGACTTGCTACGAGCCATGGCTTCAGGCCGAGCCTACATTGGAGAGGATCATTGGAGTCACCTTAGGGGTGGCACCGTTTCCGACCGGCTCTGCAACTTCTTCAACAGTGCCTCCTATGTGAGTAATGCCTTGGTTATATGTATAATTTTGCATTATTATTTTTTTCTTTACTTTTGCTCTCTTTTGTTTTTACTTCACTCCCGTTTGCTGTTGATTTGTCGCAGATGGTGGCTGAGATGTCCGGGGCTTGCCAGGCTGGTGAAGCTCAGGCATAAAGAATACGGCAGCTCGAAGCCCAACTAAAGGAGAGTGAGGACCATCGCTCTCGGGCTGAGTTAGCTTGTCAAGAGGGGGCTAGATCAAGTCAGGTGCTCCTGGATCAATGCTTGGCACGGCAAATGGAGGCTAAGCAAAGAGCATCTTTCGCTGCTGAGGAGGTCAAAACTCTACAGGATCAGTTGTCATCCACTCAGGATGTTTGCTTCAGGCCGAGCAGAGCGCTAAAGACGCCAAGTCATCTTATGAACGCCGAATCGAAGACTTGGAGCGTCAAGCCTTGACAGTCAAGTCCCTATCGAAGGAAGCTAGGCTGGAACTGGAGATACAAGGCGTTGACCGTTTCAAGAGATCTCTAGCCTATGATGCTTTGCTTCTCCGGGAGTTCCAGCGGGGAATGGTCTCGGCTGGAGAATTCTTCAAGCAGAAAAATAGGGCTACTGATCGGGCTAGGGCCAATTGGAGCCTTTCAATCAAAAAGCATGTGGACACATCTCTGGAGTCCCTTCGGATCCAAATGAAAGAGTGGCGGGCATATTGCAAAAGTAAAAGTAAAGTGCCACATCCCATGCACCTTGAGGTTCCTATTGCCGATTATTTCTCCACTTTTTATGCTTGTGAGAAAGCGGGGATCGATAATGAGAAACCTGACTTGGGGCCCGTCCTCGGGACTGATTATAGCGCCTGGGTGGATGACGAAGAGGAGGATGTGATTGTGTGGCCCTCGGATGACAGCCTTTTGAGTGAATATGTAATAGAACCTGATCCGAGTGTCGACGGAAACAGCTCACAACCCCCAGCGCCACCTACTTGATCTTTTAATTGCTGTCTTTTTGTAATACTCTTTGTATTCACCTTTTCCCATATATACATACGGATTTTTATTTTTTATTGTTCCTCTATTGCTAATTTCCTGCATGACGAATGCACAAATGGGATGAATTAAGTAAGCACAATTTGTTTTTCTGCCAGTTTGTACTCAACTATTTTTGAACTTATGGATTTTTTGGAAATCCCTAGCTTTTCTTTGGCCGAGTTCTTATTTACTAGCAGTTTAATCAATTAAACCGAGTATCTTATTTAACTGGTAACTAATTTTAACCGAGTATCTTATGTAACTGGCTTTTATCTTGCGATTTTAAGTTTGCTTCACCTCAACGTTTCGCCGAGGCTCGCCACGACCATACGTTAAGGTCCTTGAACAAGTCACCTAGGATGTCTCCCGGTTTTATCTGTGCAAGGTTTCGTAGAATCGTTGGGGTAACTTATACCGGCCAACACGGCTGCGCATCTCACTAGTCTTTCTAGCGGCGCTCCGAGCAGTTTTCCAGTTACTCTGGTGCCTCGGCTTTGCCTTTTTGCTAAGGGATGCATTTGTATCGCCTTAACTAGGCGGGCACGCTATTGCAGCTTTTTCGCCCTTCGAGCACTACTCGTCCGCTCTTTCGTGGCTTTATAGTGCCCGAATCTTTTTTGATGTTTATTTGGTCGGTTCTTGAATGGCCGCTGTTGGAAGTATTTGCTCTTTTATCATCTCCACTGAATAACTTTTATTAGCAACTGAACTTTATTAGATAATCAACATGGCTTATGAAATCAATGAATAAATCTGAAAAAATCAATGCGAAGCTAAAACTGAACTAAAACGGAATAAATTAATATAAAAACATGGATGTTTTCCTTAAGGATAGAAGATCTTGAGATATTGCGCGTTGCATGGTCGGGGTACCAAGCTACCCTCTGGTCGGGCTATTGTGTAAGCATCGTGCCCTGCGATTCCTTTGATAATGTACGGGCCCTCCCATTTGTCGGCAAGGGATCCTGCCGACTTGTCCTTGGTGTTTGGGGATACTCTCCTTAGCACTAAATCTCCGAGCTGGAATCTATGCTCCCGAACATGGGAATTATAGTACCTTGCAGCCCTTTGCTGGTACGCGGCATTTCTTACTTGCGCTGTATCTCTGACTTCCTCAAGCTCATCTAGGTTTTGCTGTAGCATGTTCACATTGTGCTCGGGGCTGTATAGTTGAACCCTGGGGGATGTAAAAGTTATCTCTACTGGGATAACGGCCTCTGTTCCAAATGCCAATGCAAAAGGAGTTTCCCCTATGGATGACCTGACAGTTGTTCGGTATGCCCATAGTACTTCGGGTAGTTTGTCCGCCCAGCTGCCTTTCTTTGCTTCCAATTTTGCTTTTAGTGTGTGCTTGATCACTTTGTTTACAGCTTCGGTCTGGCCATTGGTCTGCGGGTGAGCAGGCGATGCATAATAGTTTGCAATCTTATATTCTTTGCACATTTCTCTGAACTTGTTGCTGTCGAATTGGGTCCCATTGTCCGTTATGATGATGCTCGGGATCCCGAACCTATATATTATGTTCTTTCTGACAAAGCTGGTGGTGTTTGCCTCGATGATGTGTACGAATGCCTCTGCTTCTGCCCACTTGGTGAAGTAGTCTACTGCCACAATAACGTGCTTTGCACCTCCCTTTGTTCCTGTGGGCATTGGTCCTATTAGATCGAGGCCCCACATGGCAAAAGGCTAAGGTGAGGTTAAGCTTCTGAGTAACTCTAGGGGTTGCCGAATGTCGTTTGCTATTCTTTGGCATGTTTCGCAACTTTCCGTGAATCTCTATGCCTCTGCGAACAGAGTCGGCCAGTAGAATCCTTATCTGAGTACCTTATGTGCTAGGCTCTTACCCCCAGTATGGTTCCCGCATACTCCACTGTGCACATCCTTCAGGATCTTTCTAGTTTCTTCGCTGGCAATACACCTTTGTAGTACTTTTGAGAACCCTCTCCTGTATAATTCTCCCCTCAGAATTGTGTACCGGGTGGACCTGTATTTGATGCGTCTAGCTTCCACAGCATCTTCCGGTAATATGTTTTCTTCCAAGTATTTTCTGAGCTGTGATGTCTAGTCGCCTGAGCCTAGTCGGATCTCTGCTATCATGACTTCCTCAGATTCTGCTGTACTCGGCTTAGTCAGGTGTGCCACCGGTATTGCTTTGGACCTGATACTCATTGTGGCTGAAGCTAATTTGGACAAGGCAATCTGCTTTTTCGTTCTCTTCCCGAGGGATCTGGAAGATTTTGTACATTTTGAATTTTCTGAGCAATCTTTTTGCAATATCCAAGTAAGCTATCATGTGCTCCTCCCTCGCCTGATATTCGTCCAGTACTTGGTTAACCACAACCTGTGAATCACTGTAAATTTCCAACTCATCTGCTCCCAAAGCTATACAGACCCTCAAGCCAGCCAACAAAGCTTCATACTCTGCTTGATTGTTGGTGGCTTTGAAATCAAACCTCATGGCACACTCCATAGCGTCTCCCTCCGGGGTTGTTATGACTATCCCTGCCCCACTGCCATGTGTGTTTGATGATCCGTCTACATGCAACTTCCATTGGAACTTACTCGTCTGTTCATCTTCCATTATCCTTCTTACCTCGGCATCAGGCTCAGTGAATTCTGCTATAAAATCTGACACTGCCTACCCCTTGATTGCCGCTTTTGGGGTGTATTTGATGTCGAATTCGCTCAACTCCACCGCTCATTTAGTCAGCCTACCCGACTAGTTCTGGTTTTTGCAAAATGAAGCTTCAGCGAGCAATCAGTGTATACCTCTATCGCATGTGCTTGGAAATATGGTCTTAGCTTCCTGGCTGCCGTGATCAGGGCGAGCGCTATCTTTTCTGCCGGTGAATACCTAGTCTCTGCAGGGCAAGTAACGCCTTGCTGGTGTAATATACTGGTCTCTGTATCCCTTCCTCCATTCGGATCAACACCGAGCTTGTTGCCACTTCTGTAACCGAGAGGTATAGGTACAATGTCTCCCCCACCACTGGCTTTGAGAGGATGGGTGCACGCCCTAAGTACTCTTTCAACTTCTGGAAGGCTGCTTCACATTCTTTGTTCCACTCGAGCCCTTTTCCTTTCTTTATTGCTTTAAAAAACGGGGCACATCTATCCGTTGATTTTGCTATAAATCGGTTAAGTGATGCAAGACATCCCGTCAGTCTCTGTACATCCTTCAGCATACTTGGCGAAGCCATCTCTTCTAATGCTTTGATCATTTCGGGGTTCACTTCGATGCCCCTCTGATGTACCTGGAAACCTAAAAACCTACCTGATGGTACCCCGAACACACATTTGTTTGGATTAAGTTTCATCTTATACCTTCTTAGAACCCTAAAGGTTTCTTTTAGATCTTCCGCGTGTTTCTCTACCGTGACACTCTTGGTCAGCATGTCATCTACATAGACTTCCATGTTCCTCCCAATCTGCCTAGCAAATATCCTGTTCACCAACCTCTGGTACGTTGCCCCGGCATTCTTCAATCCGAATGGCATCACCTTATAGCAATACAACCCCTGGTCTGTGGTGAATGCTGTTTTCTCTTCGTCGACTTTATTCATTCGGATCTGATTGTACCCTGAGTATGCATCCATGAAGCTTAACAATTCGTGCCTTGCTGTTGCGTCCACTAGCTGGTCAATCCTTGGCAGTGGGAAGCTGTCTTTCGGGCAGGCCTTGTTTAAATCTGTAAAATCCACACACATTCTCCACTGGTTGTTCTTTTTCTTGACCAGCACCACATTGGCCACCCATTCCGGGTACTTGACTTCCCTTATTGACCCTGCGGAAAGTAACTTTCTTACTTCATTTTAATAGCTGTACTCCTTTCGAGGTTGAATAGTCGTCTTTTCTGTTTTACTGGGCGGAACTCCGAGTTGATGGAGAGGCAATGTGATATCACCTTCAGGTCTATCCCCAGCATATCTTCGTGACTCCAAGCAAAAATATCCTTGTAGTCTCTTAGTAGCGTGACAAGTTGGGCTTTGACATGTATATTCAAATTTGCCCCTACCTTTACTGTCCTACTCGGATCCTCTAGATCTAGCACCACTTCTTCGGTTGACTCGTCTTTCTTAGCCTCAGGTTCTTCTTTGGGATCCAACTCGAATTCCGTAGGCGCTTCTGCCTGCTCTTCAGGTTCACCAACCTCTTGCTTGGTTGTTACCGCGTATACTTGGTGCACTTCCCTATATTTATATACTGACAAGTTTGCTCTTCGGGCCATTTCTTGTGACCCCTTGACCACTCCTACCCCATATTCTGTCGGAAACTTCATCATGAGGGCATAGGTAGCTGTCACCGCCTTAGCTTTATTCAAGAATGGTCGGCCCAATAAGGCGTTGTACGGCCAATTTTCTGTATCCACCACCACAAAGTCGAGTAGCACTGTTTTTTACAAGGAGCCTTCCCGACCTTCACGGGTAATTTCACCGTACCAAGCGACCTTACTTCGACTCCTCCAAATCCTCTAAAGGGTGTGGGAAATGGTTGTAGGTCTTTCCTATCTAGCCTCAGCTGGTCATATACTTCCGCACTCAGAATATCTGCTGAGCTCCCATTGTCAATCAAAATCTGATGAACCTCTCTATGACCGATCCGTGCACTGATCACCAGTGCGTCATTTGGCCTTACATCTACTCCATGCGAATCGGCTTCTATGAATATGATCGGGTCCCAGCCCTCCTTGATTCTCTTGGGTTTGGTTCAATAGAATTGACGTCCAGGTCTCTCCGTGCCTCCACGGCCTCCCGGATTTCCTGGGTCCTTTCCTCTGTTACTCTTGCCGGTCGCTGGTCCCCCAAAGATAGTGCTGATTGCTCCTTCATTCCTCGGCTTTCTTGGGACTAGGCTTTCTTGCCCGTCCGTCCTATCGGCTATCCTTCTGTCCATCCATCCTATCAACCTTTTTTAAGACGATATCTTTCAAATGCCCTTCCCTAATGAGGGTTTCGATGTGATCCCTTAGCTGGAAACACTTGGATGTCTCGTGCCCATTTTCCTTGTGGAACCTGCAATACTTGGTGGTGTCCCTCCGAGCATACATTGACTACTTAGGTGGCTCTTTAGACATGTTCTTTTCTTCTAGGATTGCCAGAATTTCCTCTTGATCTTTCTTCAATGGAGTATAGTTTGTATATCTGCCCTGGAACCTTTGCCGTGGTTGATCAGTTTTTGGGTCGTATGCTCGACGTCCATCCCGACCATCCCGCGACTTATTCCTCTGTTTGTCACCTTTGGTATTGGGCGCCTTTGCTTGGTTATTGGTTTTTGATCCTTTTGGGCGACCGCCATGCACGAAGTAACCTCCTATGGCAATTTCTTCTTCCTCAGCTAGGGCGTAACCCCTAGCCATGTCCATCATATCGGCATAACTGGTTATTCAAGATCTTCAGGAGGTCAAATGACAATTGGCCGTTCTGAAGGTTGTTGATGAATGCGACAATTATGGCCTCGTCATTTGCACTCCCGATCTCGGACACTTCCTGCCCGAATCTCCCCAAATATTTCTTAGCGACTCGTCTTTCCCCTGTTTTAGCTAGGGACAAGTGGGCCACCTATTTTTTCCTATGTACGTTACCGAGGAATTGCCTTGAAAAAGCTTTACATAGCTCGCTGAAATTGCCTATACTCGCTGCTGGTAACCTGCCGAACCACCTAGAACCTAAATCCCCGAGAGTTTGAGGGAAGTTCAAACATAGCAAGGCGTCATTGTAAACATACTGGGCCATAGCACTCTTATACCTTCTGACGTGTTCCTTCGGATCAGTGTCATTTTTGAATTGCTCTAAGTGAGGCATCCTAAATCTCTCCGAGAAGGGCGTTCTCAGGACTTCGTTGGTGAAAGGGCTTCCAGACTCGTCGTCCGACAATTCATTACGCCTGTATCACCTAACTAGAGCATCCATCTGTCGATGGTTATTCTGAACTTCCCGGGTCAAACTCTGTATGAGTATGTCCTTGTCTCCTTCCAGTTCTCCCATCGCATTGAAATTCTGACTTAGGGTCAGCTTTTGGCCCCTCTCCTCTGGGTTCAACTCTCTATGTCCTCGGTGTATGCCATGTAGCCGAACTGTGCCCCTTTGGCGTTTGCGATGATCACTCTGCTCACTTCCTCTTGAGGATGATGATCGGGCTCTCCGATGGGTACGTCTTTTGGGGCGACCCCGATCCCTGGCCATCCAATCCTGCTCATGCCTTCTGTCGGAATCATTATCCTCTCTATATTCCCCGCTATCCTTGGCTAGCCTTTCAGACAAAACTGCTGGCCTGTCTGTAGGACCTCGGCCCGCCTTTACGGGTGCATCCGGTGTTGGTACCACCACCGTGGAACGTAATCTTGCTGTCTGCTGATTTGGGGTGGAAAGATTGTGGGGTGACATCAAACCCTCCGTGGTGGAAAGGTCAACTTCCTGCCTTGCTGCATCTGATATGAGTTGCTGTAGAGAAGCACGGAATCTTTGCACAATTTCTTCATTAGTTGTGGGGGAGCGCTGGAGGCCAGCCAGAGCATTTGACTGATCTGCCGTTGCTAAGACTGCATCCGCAATGTTGGGAGCGGTGTCCTCCCCCAATTCGTTAGTAGGTAGTCCATGACTGTTCCTGGAACCGCTACCATCTCCTTCGCCGGCCATTGCCTCACAAGTGCCTTGATTGCCCCTCCTTCTAGCGCCAATTGTTGACGGTGATTTTTCGTGGTCACGTGGTCAACGGTTGATTGAAGTTTACGATATCAATTGAATGAGAATGATTGAAACACAAATGAGAAGAATGACAAACACAGTTACGTGGTAAAACTCCAGCGATGGAGAAACATCCACGAGTTGCTGCTAAGAGCAACAAAGCCAAATCCACTATCAAGAATCGTTACAAAATAATAGTTACAAATAATACTCTCTGATCTCTCACTCTTTCTCGCGTCCCCCTATTTTGTGTGTTAAGGGGGATATTTATACATGTTTTTATTAGGGTTTAGGGTGGCCACTAGGGTTGGTGTCGTGGTGCCCAAGTTTTGGGCGAGTGTTTCCATCCTAGACGGGTTCTGTTTCCTTTCTTGTTGTATATTTCCTGATTTGGCTGAGCTTGAGTTTGGTTCTGATTCCTCTTCCTTTATTCACGGGAAAAACTATTTGTTTCCTCGTTTAAACTCTGAGAAGCCATACCGTTGCTTATCATGGAGATGCAGGTCGTTGATTCTGTCCTGCGTTTGGAATATGAACACTGGCGACTATCTCTTTGATTGAATCCCGAGCATGCCCGAGTATGCGCCCGAGTAGGGTTTACCGCCCGAGCTGATCGTCTTCGTCCGTGGTGGGCTAACTCACTCTTTTTCCGAGTAAGTTATCGTGGGGAATTTCCGCTCCAGTTGTTGACTTATCTTGACTCTTGCTTACGTGGCCTTTTATGGTGATGACGTGTCCTTTTTGACTATTTTCACCTATAACATACTTAGAACTTGAAGTTTTCTGAATTTTATGAACCTGCAGTTCATGGTCGAACCGGAAGTTCGAAAAATCAATATGATTCATGATTTTGTTTTATGAAGTGATATATTTTCATATCTATATGTTCATACTTTTGATCACTTTGTCTAATATGCACTTTATTTTTCATTGTGAATAGAGATGTCTTTAAACGGTCAATTGAGTGATATTGAAAAGCAAGATACAAGAGATATATGTCTAGTCAATAATGCAACGACACATATGATTATGTGGAATCAGAAATACTTTCTGAATTTAACCTTGCTTAAGGCAAATGTTAATACAATATCAGGTCCAGTAGATCTGATAAAAGGCTCTAGTAGAGCCATGATATTGTTACCAAACAATACTAAAATATGGCTATCACATGAAAACTATAAATGATGAAAATATTGAGTATCTGTGCATTACTTCTCATGATTCAGGGCAGAAACTCATTATGGAAATGCTGTGTGCTTTATCATCTGGATTATATCATACTTTTATGAGAGGTGTAGAAGTTTATGCAATTATGAATTAGAAGTTCTCAGACCCAAAAATATTTATGCTTTGGCATAACCGTCTTGGTCACCCGAGATCTACAATGATGCATAGAATCATTGAAAATTCTCATGGACATCCATTAAAGAACCAGAAGATTCTTTTATCCCATGAAAATTTACGTACTGCATGTTCACAAGGGAAATTAGTAATAAAACCATCTCACTCTAAGGTTGGTTTTGAATCCCTATCATTTCTACAAAGAATTCAAGGGGACATATGTGGACCTATTCATCCACTGAGTGGGCCGTTCTGCTATTTTATGGTCCTAGTTGATACATCCATCAGATGGTCATATGTTTGCTTATTATTAACATATAATGTTGTTTCTTGTAAGAATACTTGCACAGATTATCAGGCTTCGAGCACATTTTCCCAATCATTTGATTAAATCAATACGCCTTGATAATGTTGATGAATTTACTTCCAAGATATTTGATGAATATTGCTGATCAGTTGGGATTGATATTGAACATCTAGTTCCACATGTTAATACTCAGAATGGATTAGCAGAGTCACTTATCAAGCATCTCTAAGTAATTGCGAGAACTTTATTATTTCGATACAATTACCAATTTCTAGATGGAGACATTCTATTCATCTCTGGCCCACTACTTATCATCATTATTTACCATTACAATTTGTAATTGGTTAATCTCTACCATTCTAAGATTTATGATGATTTTGATTAATCTTTTATCAGATCATTTATGCTTCTGATAGTTTGTCTTTTTGCGCACGACCTGCGTATTATTATATTGATTAATTTTCATATAATTATAAGAAAGGGAATTTTCTCTAAAATGGAGGAGTAAATGAAAAGTTACTCTTATACAAAATAGAGATACCAATTCAATTATCTATATATGTAATAAAAGTGTCTCATTTTCAGTCTTCGTATCACTCAAATACGAAAGATAATTGATCATTAGATAATTATTAATTGGTTACTTGATATATTAAAAGTAACAAAATTTTATAAGTCGCTATCTCATAAACCCCGGCTAGGTGATTGTTCCTGAAGAACGATCTGAGTAAAATGCAATAAATAAATCATCTGATGCATATCATAAGCTCATGAACCTTTGAAATGTATTGTTATCAGGATCCTAATGTAAACAAAGCTCGAGTCATAAATAAATCCACTTTCTCTAAATCAACTCAATAAGAGTTTGATATATCTAAAGAGACACGAGTCTATGAAATGACTAAATCCATTGAAATGGAAGAAATCTCTACAGAGATACAAGAATATAAGAATTAATAAATTTCTATAAATCATACATGAGAAATGTGGAATAGTGAAGAAACAATCATCAATGATACATTTTCAAATACAGTAGCTATTGAAATGATGATTATGAAACTCATAGTATCAATGATTGTAGACAAAGGCATGATTGGCCTAAATGAAAAGAAACAATTCAAGAAGAATGACTTCATAAGCCAAACATAAAGTATTTAGACCAATAGTTCTTTAGACACCTAGAGATGTCAAACTAGTTGGATACTAAAAGGTCTTTATACGGAAACGTAATGAAAAAAACGAGATCGTAAGATATGAGGCACGACTCGTAGTACAAGGTTTCTCATAGAAACTTGGTATTCATTAGTGATGAATACGATTACGTTCAGAATTTTTGATAAATTTGACTGCCTTTAAAAGGTTTGAAATACATCTTCTAAACGTAGTAATCATTTATCTATATGATTCACTCAATGCAGATATTTATAATCCCGGAAGGATTTAAAATGCCAGAAGCATGTAAACCGAGATCTCGTAATCTGTATTTGATGAACCTACAAAAATCCTTATATGGATTAAAAACAATCTGGACGGATGTGGTGTAACCGTCTCAGTAAATATTTGATAAAATAAGGGTATAATAATTATATTATACACCCATGTGTTCTTCATAAAGAAATCTGAATTTGGATTTACTATTATAGCAGTTTATGTTGATGATATGAATTTAATTGGAACTCCTGAAGAGCTCCTGAAAACTGCTAAATATCTGAAAAAGGAATTTGAAATGAAAGACCTAAGGAAGACAAAATATTGTCTCGGCTTGGAGATTGAGCATAAATCAGACGGAATACTTATCCATCAATCAGCATATATTGAAAAGATCCTGAAAAGATTTAATATGGACAATGCTCATCCATTAAGTACCCCCATGATTGTTAGAAATCTTGATCCTAAGAAAGATCAATTCCAGCCACTTGAAGATGGTGAAAAGATACTTGGTCCTGAAGTACCATATCTTAATGCAATTGGTGCTTTATTATATCTGGCTCAATGTACTAGACCAGATATCGCATTTTCAGTAAATTTACTTGTTAGATTCAGTTCAGCACCAACTCGGAGATATTGGAATGGGATTAAACATCTTTTTTGTTATCTTCGTGGAACGAAAGATTTAGGATTATATTATTCAAAATCTAACAACTTTTCAGGTTTAATTGGTTATGCTGATGCCGAATATTTATCTGATCCCCATAAAGCTCGTTCACAAACAATATATATTTTTACATATAATGGCACGGCAATCTCCTGGCGCTCCACAAAGCAAACTCTTGTTGCTACATCCTCTAATCATTCTAAGATCCTTGCACTTCATGAAACAAGCCGAGAATGCGTGTGGCTAAGGTCAATTATTTATCATATTCAAAATACTTGTGGATTTCCATTATCTACAGAAATGCCTACATCGATATTTGAAGATAATACGGCTTGTATTGCTCAAGTTAAAGAAGGATATATCAAGGGAGATAGAACCAAACATATTTCTCCTAAATTCTTCTATACTCATGAACTTCAACAGAGTCGACAAATTGATGTTAAACAAATACGGTCTACAGATAATCTTGCAGATCTGTTTACCAAAACATTGCCTACATTAACTTTTGAGAAACTGGTATATGGAATTGGCATGCATCGGCTTTGTAAATTACATAATTGATATTGAAGTTTCATTCAGGGGGAGAGTTCAATCAGGGGGAGCAAAATTTTGAACAGATATTTATATACTGTACTCTTTTTCCTTCTACCGGATTTTATCCCACTGGGTTTTACCAGAAAGGTTTTAATGAGGCAGTTCTAAACACATATACACCACTTGATCCAGAAAATCATTGTATATATTTTTGCTAAGGTTTTTGTCCCACTGGGTTTTTCCTAGCAAATTAAAATACAAGTGGTGAAAAATCCAAGGGGGAGTGTTACACGTGTGTGGCTTTTCCACCACATACATTCTTTTGGCTTCTTGAGTAAGCCAAGCCACGTGGAAGCATGCCTTGTATTGCTTCAGGTTTAAGTAAATTAAGTGGTGGAATATTACAATAACCATCCCTCTCTTTCTTGCCTATATATATGACTTTCATTGTAAATAGTAATGTTGTTGTAAAAAACTGATACTCACTCAAAATCAATAAATGACAATATATTCTCTCTCGCCTATCTCTCTTTGTTTCATCTCTTATTTTTATTTTATTTCTCTCTTATTAATTAATTATTTTATCATATTACTACTCTCTCATCTTGTTTCTATTATATTATCTATCGTTTCAATTTAATTTACAACACAAACCTAATATTTAACTTTTTCATACCTAATATTTAACTTTAACATAATTTATAAAAGGATATTAATACCCCATTTGTCTTATTTGAATAAAATTGATTAAAAAAAATATAACTAAAATAAAGAATATTATTAAGTTATCATAGATATAAATTTATATTTGTAATAAATTAATCTAAAATTACATTAAAAAAAATTTAATCAAAATTATTAAAATAATTGAAAACATAAAAAAAGGCCGAACAACCTCCACGGCTCCACTGGGTTTTGTTTTCTCTTTATGTGTCAAACACAGTACACATGTCAGTTTTGTAATGGATTTGAATTAAAATATAATTTTACTCTTATAACAATTAAAGTTGACTAATGAAAGTCAATAAGAAAGAACGATTTTGTACTTGCGAAAAATATGAGGACTAATTACTTGCCCATTTTTACAATTTGAAAGTGGATTTGGTGGAGGTTATTTCTTCCAAAGTGGTATCCGTCCTTAACGATTCCATCCCTCTAGTAGGGGAATCTAAATTTGTCATGAATGACATTAAAATGCTGATTTCAGTTGTAGGTATTTCTAAGTGTTTAGCTGTTTCCAAGTCTGGAAATTCCTTAGCTCTTAAGCTTGCAAATTCGGCTTTTTCTTCGTGTAGTGAGTGGCTTTGGCTAGACTTTCGGTCTTAACATGGCTGTTCTTTGATGGTTGTATTATGTTCTGTGTTGGTTGTAATTTGTTGTTTATAAAAAAAAAAAAAAAAATTATGTTAAAAAGGAAAAAAGTTGTAAACTATTTAAAATTATATAAGAAAAAAGTTTGGAACTTATTTGTTAATTACCCGATTTATAACGAATATGTAGCAAAATATTTATAATAATTTTGAAATTAGTATATAATCAATTTTACTTAACTATATGGAGATAAGACCCAAAAAAAAAAGAGGTAAAAATTACATATTGAGAGAGTTAAGAATAGGGGAAGTGGTTGGCAGAGTAAAATTGGTGGGCAGCCATGTGAGTTCTAGGAATCTAAATTACAAGTATACAACCTATATATTACAAGGACAACAGCCATTTAGTAGATAATTAATATAATTATTTACTTCTAAAATATGATCATTCAATCTTGAATAAAATAAATTATGATATATATATATATATATATATATATATATATATGTTTTTTTAAAATGGGGTTAGGACTTAGGCTTGAGTTCTGACATAATGGTCTCCACGTATAGTTTTTGTTTTCATTATTAGTTTATTAATCTCCAACTACTTTCAATTAACTATCAAACTTTATATAATCTAAGAATAAATTAATATAGGAAATAAAGCCTACCTTTATTTTAATGTGACAAAAAGAGAATTGCCATTATAGTATTATACTATTATACACACATTGTAATCTGTGAAAGAAAAAGACCAATCTTAACTTTTATAATCATATTTTACCCTTCCTTATAAGATTAATAATAGTAGTTTCTCATTAATCACTCTACCTAACGTAACTTATACTAAGATAATGTGAATGTTAGTTGTAAATCCGAAAATAATCTGGTTTGTACCTAGAGAAAACAGAAAGCGAAAATCACCCAAAAACAACACGTTAGAAATCAAGTTAGGGAAATCGAAGCCCGTGTTTCACACGGTGTCCTTAAGACAATTTCTCCGTATAACACTGTATGTGTAAGGTGATTGTCTCCCAGGATACAACGATTTAACAGTGGAAGTGGCGAAGCACAAAACCACTCTCAACGAACTCAAATCAGTTCAAACTCACCAAAGCACAGAAAGGTAGAAGAGAGAACGGCTGCTCTGAATTTTCAGAATGTGTTTTCTGTAGAATGGACTAAGGTTTTTAAATAGAAAACCTAAACGTAGGGTTTCATGGATTGATATGGAAATTACTTTGTTATCACGGTTTTAAATGGTAAAGGAAATTAATTAGAGAATAATCTTCAAAGAGATCTATTCCTAATTAAACATCGATTCTGTTTTCTTAGTGATCAAGTAAGAAATCAGAATCCAAAACAATTAATACTTTCCTTAATTAAAAAACGTTTGACTTATAAGATTAATAATAGTAGTTTCTCATTAATCACTCTACCTAACATAACTTATACTAACATTTGATAATGTTAATTGCCATTAATGGCATCTCCTTGCAATTGCAAGCATTTTTTTTATAAAAAAATCATTATGCATTTGGGAACTTCAATCTTGTGCTGCCAGTCCAGACAGATCATATGAGAATGAGAGAGAAGTGGTCAAACATGTAACAATGTAAAAGGGCATGTCATGTCCCCAGCTTCCCAAATCCCAATAATACAACCTTAATCACTTTCTTCAACTTGTGCAATTTGACGTTAAGAGCTTGTTTGGTTGGGCTTCTGAAAAATCTCTACTGGTAAAAGATCTACTTGCAGTATATCTATTAGAAATAAAATTTTTGAAAAAAAAAAAATTATAGTTGTTTGGTTGGTAGACTTTAAAAAAAATGTCTATTTGGAGAAGTACCTCCCCACGAGCTTTTGCCTAGTAGAGGTTTAAACTCTACTAGCTTCTACTCAATTTAAAATAGACAATCTCAAAAGCCTAACCAAACAACTCTAAAAAACTCAAATAGACATTCGTAGACCTTTTGAGGTAGTAGAAAGCTCAACCAGACAAGCACTAATAAACATATAATCTTCCAACCACTACTCACTACAAGGTTGCTATTTTTCTTTTTTCACATGATAGACTTAGAGGAGTGCTACACTCTCTCAACCCACTCTCCCAACTCGCTCTCTATTTATGTGATGACATATGGACAGTATTAACTTTTTCGCATTAAATTTGTAACCTGTATAAATGGTCTCCTTTTTCATTTTATTTACAATACAAACCAAAAACTTATTTCCTAGATTGCCCTTCTTCTTTAATTTTAACATTGCCATTTAATATCAGATGTTTTTTTTTAAGACTCTACAACTTCATTTATTTCTTGAGTGTACGGTCCTAAATTGAATTGCTTGTATATTTCTTTTCACTAAATTTTCATTACTAAACATTACTGGCTAATTTGATGGTCGTTATATAGAATAAATAAATAGTAAAAAAAAAAAATTAGAGTTACATAGTTTAAAAATATATTATAAAAAATTCTTATAAACTGAAATTCATTATTTTAATTTTTAAGAGGGACATAAGCCTCAGTTACTTTTATTGGGTCCACCCTAATTGTATATGTGTTTGAATGAAAATCTTTACCTTTCAAGATTTAGCTAATGAATGAATTCTCTCTCTCTCTCTCTCTCTCTCTCTTTTAAATTTAAAGATAAAAAATATTTAAGTATCTATTTAACACCAGATTTTATTTATTTATTTATTTATTTTTAATTTAGTTATATACATTAAGTTTTATTGATCTTATCTTATGAATTTTTTATAATTTATTTTTAAACTATTGAACTCTAATTTTTTTTACTATTTATTTATTTTATACAACAAACCATCAAGTTAGTTGGTGATGTAAAAAGAAATGTTTGAGTAAATTTAGTAAAAAAAAAAAAATAGATATCTGAAGAATACAAATATTTAAAATAAATAAAAAAAATTTAAAAACTGATATTAAATGATAATATGTTAAAGTTAAAGAAGAAGAACAATATGGGAAATAAGTTGTTGGTTTGCATTGTAAATAAAATGAAAAAAATGGACCATTTATAAAGGCTACAAATTTAATGTGAAAAAATTAATGATGTCCACATGTGCATATGAACAGAGAGTGGATTAATAGAGTGGGTTGAGAGAGTGTATCTAACACTTCTCATAGACTTGACCATTACACGTATAATCTAAAAAATAAAAAAAAATAAAAAAAAAAAACTGTCAAATTAGATTTTTTTTTAAAGGGTCAAGTTAGAATTAAGTAATACATTTCTTACATGTACTTTAATTTCATTACTAAGAGTTAAACAAGAGGGATTTAGCTGTTATATAAAATATGTATTGTATAGTTATAATAGTAGTTATGAGAGTGTGTCAATTTTTAAAAGATAGTGTTAACCGGTGCTCTTAGCAGGTTAAAACTATAAAAATTATTATAAAAGAAAGTCAAACACTGTATTTATTCAATAAATATGAATAAATATGGTACTTAACTTTCCTAATTTTTATGGTTTTATTTTATGTCATATGGACACATGTTAATACTACTCTTTTTAAATTTATAGAAGTTTGAGTTTTATAATCCATTAAATTGAAATCCAATGGTAGATAACCACCCATTAACAATAAGTTAAATATTGTAAAAAAAAAATAAATAAATAAATAAAAAAAAAAAAAGTTAAATATTGTAAAAAAAAAAAAAAGAAAAAAAAAAAAAAAGTTATTATATTGTAACTAAACCTAAACAAAATAATATGAAAGGAGAGTAATTTGGAAAATGAGGAGCTGACAAGTGTTAGAGAAGGGCACTTGGACTTACGCTCTCTCTCTCTACACTGAACAAAATCACATGCCATGCAGAAAAGTAGAAAACCTAGACCCACCCACATACTCATCCCACATGGATGTGTGAGAAGTGAGATAGAGTCTAGAGGACTTCTGACCCACACAAACACACCCATCGGCCATCTCCCCCTCTCTCTCTCTCTCTCTCTCAAAAAATATTTGCTTTGACACTATTCTTTCACCAAATTCATTTGATTTAACAAACCTCCCTATCTCTTCTAGCTGTCTTTCCATGTGTTGTGTATGGGGGATAACAGACACCAAGACATATCTACCTCTTTCTTGGATCTGCAAATACATAAAGATTCCTTTTTTACAGTCTTGCATTTGTTTTTAGTTTCATATTAGCAAATTGTGAGGTAATCTCTGCCTTTTGAGTGCATATTGTAAATGGGTATTGGGTGTTGGGGCCCTTCTCCTTTTGTTTTGGTTCTTACACACAACCCATTGTCTTGTTTGTTCCTGTGAAACCCAATAAAGCATCTTTCATGTATTCTGATTAATAAGGTTGATTGGTTTTCTGGGGATATTTGTAGTTTTCTTTGATTGTTGCTCTAGTTTGAGATTTGTACAAATTCATAGCAGTCCTTTAATGGTAGCTATTGTTATATGAGGGAATTTCTTGGATAGTGATTTTGGTTGCAAAGGGACAATTTTGATCGGCTGGGATTCTTATAGTTTTTTAGCTGTAATTATAGGTATTTTTTTGGGCCTTGTAGATTTGCAAAACAAATAACTTTATTGATATGTAGTGTTTATGGAAGTGCATAAATTGAAGTTGCATGAATGTGGAAAGTTCCTTTATTCTCTTATAGTTCTTGTGGTTGTTAAAAGCTTATTTCTGTGATTTGAATTTTACACAATGTTGGTTGAAGAAGGAAAAATAAATCAAAAAGTTGGATTTTGGTTTTGAGGTGAAATAAGGACTTTGACTGTTTTGAGGTATTTGAGATTTTCATATCTCAATTGGGGTCAGCGGAGAATTGGTTAAACCACTTTGAAGAGCCTTTGAATCTGATTTATAGAGATAGAAGCTGAAATTTCTTGTATTTTATTCTTTGGAGAAAGGAAGTAGATATTGTTTGGTTGAGAAGAGGTGGTGGAGATGGCTGCAAAGCTTCTACATTCTTTAGCAGATGATAATCCAGATTTGCAGAAGCAAATTGGTTGCATGAATGGGATTTTTCAACTGTTTGATCGACAACATGCCCTGACCGGTAGGCGCATGAACCATAAGAGGCTTCCTCCAGGTAATCTATCAATGGTACTTTATTAATTCTTGATGGTGATTGATTTAATATGTATGTTCAAGGCTTGTGTTGAAGCTCCTCAATAAAGGGTTTCTGTTTTGTTCTGCTAACATTTGTCTTCTTTTTGGCATCTATATAAATGATCTTTGGTCTGAATTAATTCACGGCCAAAAGGATTCGTTGAATTCAAATATCAGTATATGTATTCATTTCTCTAGTCTGCAATTATCAAGATGATTGTTCTTGTATTTAATTTCTTCAAACAACAGTTTTCTAGTCCTATCGAACTATTACAAATTTGGGAGTTGGGGGGAGGGGGAAGTCCTACAATATAATGCAAGTTGAGTGCTTTCAAATTCTAGAAAAGGCAATGTAGAATTCTCACAATTCTTTTTCTCATAGTGCTACTACTAGAGTTCATATATGAAAACTATTTGTATTCGTAGATCAGTTTGAATTTATTGTTGTTGATTTTGCTAAATGACTACTGGGTTTATTGTCGTTATCTGCCCAATGCATGTAAAGTTTCTATTTCTGTGTATGATTCTCTACTTCTGGTCATTTATCCTTCATAGAACCATTAGAATTGTGTTATGTGCCACGTTCATGGGCTGTTCTCCTATTTTTTGGAGTTGTTGAAGTTTATGCTTTTGTAGTGGGTTAGTGCCTTTATGTGCCACGTTAATGGCTTATTCACCAATAGCATTGGTGCTTAATTCAACATCTAAATCTATTGTACCTTTTCAGGTGCTTCTCACTCACACAATGGTGGCTTGGAAGGGGAGTTTAATAATGTCTATCGTCGACAGACAGCAAATGTAAGTTGTCTTGTCTTTTTTCTTGTCTTTTTTCTTTCTTCTGTACTCTAAAAACTCTTGGTGAAAATCGGACTAACTATTAGTCAAGTTGGGTTTATGTTTTTCCACGTAACACTCTTTGTTTCCTGATGAATCAGGCTACAGCAGTTATATTGAAATAACTACGATCGATTACATATTATTTATGTAAATCATTTTCAAAATATATTTCTAGATTGTTTCCTGATCCTACAGCTTTGGCTATTTGTATTTAGAATTCCGAAAGAGCATTTTCCTATCAATTTCATTGCGTTTTCTTACTTTTGTCTCAGTATATGGCTTTAATATGGAGATGCAAGTTGTTGGCATATCTGATCTTATAAGCTTTTGGTTGTAGGAAATTAATTTAAACCGAAGTGTTAATGAGAAACACAGAATTTCCACAGAATCATCAAGAGCCTCTTTCTCATCTACTTGTTCATCTTCTTTGTCCTCTCTGGACTGTAGTAAAACAGGTCAACAAGAAACCTCGTTTGACAGAATGATTTTTCCTGAAACTCCATCAAGGGATCCAGTTATGAATCAAGGTAGTAGCTCTCCGCATGTAGGGAGGCAATCCCTCGATCTTCGGGATGTAGTCAAGGACTCTATGTATAGAGAAGCCAGAGGGCTTTCAGTTAAAACTACAGCTCATGAGGACACGGCAGGTCGTTCTTTGAACCATAAAGACTCCCCAAGGCCATTACAAGTATCGAAATCAGTAGATGGTTCACATGGTGTTGGTACTAGTGGGAAGCAGAATGTTCCTGCTGATCTTAAGGAGTCTCTTAGAGTACTTGCTAAACTTCGAGAAGCACCTTGGTATTATAATGAAACTAGAGATGTTTCAAGATCACAGTATGAAGCAAAAGATGGACCTTGGCATTCAATTTCAAAAGATGCTCCTCGGTTTTCTTATGATGGTAGAGAGACTCGAGACACCTTTAAATCCACACCGAAGCTAAAGGAGCTGCCCAGACTTTCTCTGGACGGTAGAGAAGGTTCAATGCGGGGTTCCAACTCCGATTCAAAACCAAATTACCTGTACAAAAAATTTCAGGAGAATGAAAACACAAACAACAAGGTCCTTGATCTACCAAAAGCTTTGGAGACTCAGAAACGGCCTCCGAGTGTTGTAGCAAAATTGATGGGCTTGGAAGCCCTGCCTGATTCTGCCTCAGGTAGTGATCATCAGTTGAGTTCGATTAGAACCTCTCCAGTTGAAGATAAAGAGTACATTCCCATCTCAAGATCATTAAAATCAAACGATGTGAACAAGTCGGTTCGGGTTCCCAAGTCTCCAAGAAACTCATTGAAAGACCCCACATCACCAAGATGGAAAAATCCTGATTTGATTATGAAACCAGTTTCAAGTTCAAAATTTCCAATTGAACCAGCACCATGGAGGCAGCTGGATGGAAATCAAGGTTCTCAGAAAACAGGTTTTAGGCCCATAAAAGTTCCAGCAAAGATGACAAGTTCCTTACCTTCTGTTTACTGCGAGATTGAGAAGAGGCTGAAAGATCTTGAATTTAAACAATCTGGAAAGGATCTCAGAGCTCTGAAACAGATACTGGAAGCTATGCAAGCAAAGGGTTTCTTGGAGACCAGTAAAGAAGAACAGGCTTCAAACTTTAGAACTCAAAGAGACTATGAACCTAAGTCCTCCAGTCCCACTCAAAAACCAAAATACCCCCGGAATCTTCAAAGCAATAATGCCGTTGCTTCCACAACTGTAGGTTCTGATTCCTTAAAGACATTTGAATCTCCAATTGTGATCATGAAACCAGCAAAACTTGTTCAAAAATCTAATATTCCTGCTTCATCAGTTATTTCAGTGGACAACCTTTCTGGCTTCCATAAGCTCCAGAGCAAGGGACCCGAAGATAGTACTAAAAAGGGTTCAATAAATAGCCAAGCTGCTAAAGATCAATCTCCTAAAAGTACTCACATCAGCTACGCTGTCATCAGCTCCTCTGACAAGAAAACCAGTGGTAGGAATGTAAAATCCATGAACTCTTCAACAAAGCCTCAACAATTGCCAAAAGAAAGCACAACAAATTCAGCAAAGAGCTCAGGTTCTGTAAGTCCTAGATTGCAGCAGAAGAAGCCTGAGTTGGATAGGCGATCTCGTCCACCTACCCCTCCATCTGACTTGAATAAACCCAGAAGGCAAAACAGGCAGTTGACAGAATCAGGCTCACCAGGTGGTAAACTTAGACAAAGGTCTCAGAACTCTTCGCTGTCTGATGACCAACTGAGTCAGATAAGTAATGAATCGAGAACTTCAAGTCGCCATGAGGATGATACATCTGTGCAATCAGACAGCAATCTTGTCAAAGACTCAAGGATGGATATGGAATTCATTAGCAGTGAACAACTTGTTGAAATCAATGGCAGTCAAAGTCCGTCCATGAAGGCTGCCGGTTACTTAATTTCTAGCTCAGTAGAAAAGGTAGGCAGTTTCATTTTTCAGTTTCGTTTCAGTTATTCTCTATTATCCTGATCATTTTCTTAACATGCTTTTTTATTCCGGGTTTTAGAAATTAACTCCAAGGTTAAGTGAAGATGGATCTTTGGCAGAACTTGCTACTGTTACGGAAGATTATCCAAGTCCTGTCTCTGTTTTTGATGCCTCAGCATTAAGGGATGATGACCCGTCTCCTGTTAAGCAGATGCCTATTGCCCTCAAAGGTAAAAAATAGATTCCTAGAAGCCAAACATGTGTGCTGTCTGATTAAATCATTGAATGCATTTTTATTTTCTTTGGAAAATCAACTCACTGAAGTGAACAGAAAAGGTAACAAATGACAATGATTTTTCATTAGTTATAATCTTACTCTAATG
The DNA here is from genome assembly GCA_030490815.1 of Acer saccharum. Classification (NCBI taxonomy): domain Eukaryota; kingdom Viridiplantae; phylum Streptophyta; class Magnoliopsida; order Sapindales; family Sapindaceae; genus Acer; species Acer saccharum. The sequence continues at coordinate 24,851,557 of CM059876.1, forward strand.
TGATTAATAATGACACTAAGTATCCTTAACTATCATAGAAGGCTTGTTTAAGAATATGAAGTTAGTTCAGCCATACATATGTGTCAATGAACTTTTGCTTTTAATATTAGATTTAGTTTGATCGTGTCCGCATATTAGACTTGCTCCATTCCCTACTAAGTACATTTTAATTGAATTAGCAAGTTATGAAGAACTAAGAATACACAAATGCTTGTTTCCACCTTGTCATGTTCTAAATTCTACTAAAAATCTCACTGAAATATTGACTCAAAACTACAGGTAGTATTGCACAAAATTCCAGTTACACTGCAAGTGAAGATCAGTGGAATGCAGCAAATAAATTCTTATCTAACGGCATGGGTTCTGGTCTAACCTCAGATATCAATCGCAAGAAGTTACAAAACATTGACAATTTGGTTCAAAAGCTGAGACGACTAAACTCTAGTCACGATGAAGCAAGCACAGACTACATTGCATCATTATGTGAGAACACAAATCCTGACCACAGATACATATCTGAGATACTTTTAGCTTCTGGTCTCCTACTTAGAGACCTTGGCTCCAGCTTGACAACATTTCAGCTCCACCAATCAGGCCATCCAATCAACCCCGAGTTATTCTTTGTTCTTGAACAAACTAATGCAAGCACATTGCACTCGAAGCAAGAATGCAGCCCAGTAAAAGTTTCTGAGGACAAAGCTCACCGGAAACTCATATTTGATGCTGTTAATGAGATTCTTGCTGGGAAGTTAGCTTTAGCAGGGTCCTCTCCGGAGCCATGGTTAAAAACCAATAAATTGGCAAGGAAGACACTGAGTGCACAAAAGCTTCTAAAAGAATTGTGCTCGGAGATAGAACAGCTTCAGGCCAAGAAATCAGAGTGCAGTATAGACGAGGAGGAGCATGATGTTTTGAAAAGTATATTATCCGAGGATGTGAAGCATCGATCAGGTAGTTGGACGGATTTCCAAGGAGACATTTCCGGGGTAGTGTTGGATGTTGAGCGATTGCTCTTTAAGGATTTAGTTGATGAGATTGTGATCGGTGAAGTAGCTGGTCTGCGAGCCAAAAAAGGTAGGCGGAGGCAGCTGTTTACAAAGTAGCTAGTTACTATATGCAAGATATAATCTCTATAAGGGTTCTTTTCTTTCGTTTTCGCTTCTGTTATTATATATATATATTTTTTTTGCATGAAATCATAATAATTCATAAGAATCACAGTTCTGTGCTGGATGTGGATTGTAAAGAAATTACATTCTCAGACTATGACACCATCATACATATAAGAAGAACATCCTCAGTTGAATGTTTTGAAGTTCATTTTGTTTCTACCATTTCTGATAACTTAGTTGGCACCAATTCTATCTCTTCATCAACTACTGGATAAATTAATGATGATCAAAGAAGAGCATGTTTAGATTTTGGCCCTCTAGAAGAGTGTAGAAACAGTCACAACTGAATCACTTTCCTTCGGTTTCCACCATCACAGCAATCCGATCATCTTCCCATTTCGGGCCAAAAAAACAAAACTCTACCATCACCAGATGTTGAGAAGGTTGTTTTTGCTTTCAAGGTTTTTAATTTTTATAGTGTTTTTGTGTTGATTTTGAATGCATTGTTAGACTTTTGATAGTTCGTTTTCATTATCGTTAACGATTTAGGGTTTTCCAACGGATCACCATTAAACAATACAAAAAATTAACCAATAAGTCCTTAATCAATTGAAAGGGGAGCTACGTTACATTTAACACAACCCATAATTAAAGCACAATTGAACAACCCATATTCATGTTATGCTTGACCAAATAAGCATGCAAGTATGAAGTATAGGTGGAACCTATAGGCTATAACAACCAAATTAAATAAACCTAAATCAATTCAGTAAATTACAATCGTTAGAGCAAACAATAACAACAAAAACAAAAACAAAAATAACAATTAAGGAAAGGGTACGGATATTGTCATTTATAAAACTAATTAGTACACCCATTTTTATAAGCACCCATCCTAATGTCAATAGTACCCTTAATAAAAGGAATATATCCATTTTAATACATTTTATTTATAAACCCTCTTAAATGATAAGAACACCCAATATTTTTTTATTAAAAAAATTATATTATTTTTGGAATCAAATTCTCTTCTAATAATGGTCCAATTTACTTTTAGAAATGTCTCAAATGTAGGACCTTTATGAAAGAGAAGATGTACTAGATTGTATAAGGGGTCAAGAGATTTTAAATATAAAATTCTCTTATATACACGGCTATCTTAAATAACAATAATAATAATAATAATTAAAAAAAAAAAAAAAAACTCATTGATATCTACAACTATTTTAATATATATATATATATTTTGTTTATTGATCAAGTTCATAACTAGACATTAAAAAAAAAAAAAAAAAAAAAAAAAAAAAAAAAAAAAAAAAAAAAAGTTAAAAAAATACAACATATCTCTATATGATCAAAGTCCTCTGAAAATTCTTTTTCTATTACTTTGTTATATGATAATTATGTAATGATGAGAAAGTTTGATACTTGAAATAAGATTAGAGTTTAATTAGTGTTTATTATAAAAATTAGGGTTTATCGTAAGTTTTTTTTATATATATATATTTTTAATAAATAGATATAGTTGAAGATATGAGTGTAATTAATGAGTCACATAGTATTTGGTTTATTTTTAATTAAAGTAATTTGTCTTTAATTTGTCCTTATTGATAAATTTCTATTAGGATATTTTTATAATTAATTTTTTTAATAAAATATGAGTGTACTAATTAGTTTTATATGTGACAATATCAGCACCTAAGAAACCAGATAGGGCGGATGTAGAATCCAAGACCACTCACACATTTTTAACATCTTCTTTTGTACGGTGGTTGTTGTAATTTAATATTGGTCAAATATTAAATTAAGGAAACAATTGATATTTGATGGTTTATGTTTGTTGAAATGACATAATCATTCATGAATATGTGTATTTAATTATTTGTCTTTTTGGAAAAGACAGTATTACGCTGAAGGGGCACAAAAGACACACCTATTCATGAATTAGATTAGTGGTGGCCATGGTTCCGGTTAATCGACGGTTTTGTCCGTCGGAACCGTACGGATGAAAACCGAAAACCGAAATCGATGGTTTCAAAACCGGTTTTTTGGTTTTGGTTTGGCGGAGGCAAAAACCGGACCAAAACCGACGGTTTAACCGACGGTTTTTCTTATTAAAAAAATAATAATAATAACCAACCAATCAGACGCTGCCACGTGGCAGCGTCTTTTAAAAAATTTTACCATTGACAGCGACCTTTCAAAAAAAAAAATTACCAACCAATCAGATGCTGCCACGTGGCAGCGTCATTAATATACATTACCGTTGACAGCGACCAAAAAAAAAAAACGCACCAATCAGACGCTGCCACGTGGCACGTCTTTTACCAAACTTACCGTTGATAGCGACCTTATTTTAAAAAAAAAAAAAAAATAATTAATCCACCAATCAGACTCTGCCATGTGGCAGCGTCTAATCCAAAAGTTACCGTTGAAAGCGACCGTTTGAAAAAAAATTAAAAAATTGGACCAATCACAGATTGACACGTGGCACTCATTTGAAAAAAAAATTACTTTTGGCTGTTGGCAGTCATCAGACGATCGTTTGATGACCACCAACGGCCATCCATATTTATTTTTTAACCCTTTAATTTTTTCTATTTGTAAAGTCACCCATTTCTATTATCCTATAAATACCCCCAACACTTCATTTTCTTCCCCACTCTCATTCTCTCAACTTCTCTCAAT